>JAVDPK010003019.1:13700-55244 GCA_034780415.1 Cichlasoma orientale | reverse complement strand
GTCGGGTTTTAAAAATGGCGCGGTTGATTCTGGTGAAGGAGTCGCTCTCATGACTCAGCTAGTGACGACACTCCCTGACCAATCAGTGGCATGCTGTTCTTCGACGTCACATTTTCGGATCACCTCGGATTGCTTGGAACCCCGGCTGAGTGGGTACTAAAAAAGTACCTGGTACTAATGGAAATGCCTACAAACTGTGCCGAGGTGAGTCGAGCCGTGCTGAGTAGGTACTAATGGAAACGTGGCATAAAAAACAAGCATCATTAACCCACTGCTGGACTATAACCTTCATGATGAGCTTGTGTAGACCCCACTTTCAATATACTGTATATAGAAATAACTTATCAACATTGTTAGAAATGAAAACAAATGATTTTTTTTTTAATTCCCAGAAGAAGAAACAAAGCAAACTGAATTTGTGGGCATGGTCGAAAGAAGAAGCTGTCACATTTTGGACTGCAGGTAGACTCTGAGTAGAACACTGGTGTTGGCACATGTGTGTCCGGTCTTCTGCCACTTCAGAAACTAAGAAAAGAACATCCAGTGATGTTCTCTAACCCTCAGCTTGTTTTACTGCCTCTTTTGTGCTAATATTTTATCACATCAGTACATACAGAAATTGTTACAAAGGGAATCTCGAGGTATCTCTTGTAGAACAATTTTTCATTTTTCCTGCAAATGTAATTAACACCCCTCTGGCAAAGGGCCTTTAATATCAGCTGCTCTTGTTTCTCTGCTCTTCCTCCTCTGCCTTCCCCTTCCTGACATTTCCTTTCTCTGACACATGCACCATTTTCTTTTCCCCCGTCTTCTCATCTTTTCTTTGATTTTCTTTCGTTCATCCTCAGCAGCATATAGGAGATGAGAACGGCCTTGCCTCATGACAGATAGCTATCATTTCTGCCTGTTCTAATTCACATTGCTCCAAATAGCTGGCATTGGGTCACAGCCCAGATCGCTATAATTCCCTTCTCCATAATGAGTTACTGTCGTGGAAAGTAACCGGACATAGAGAGTTTTACCAAAGAAACTAGAACGTGTTCTGGTGCAGGAAGCTTTGCCACCACATCGTCTGAAATCTGGAGAAGGTAAAGTTACACAATGACCCGAAAGAGAACAAAAGGGACGCATTCACGATGAGTACGACTGCATTCGAACTGCTCAGACATTTTATGTGTCTTGCATGGAGAGGTGCCTGCCAGGTAGCTGCATTATAGTCAGGTACAGGATCTAAATTCTCCAGTATGTAAGTGATGATGATTGGCCAATTGCAGGATCCATCCCAGTGTACATAATACAGTGGTTCTTGGACCCTCAAAACGTATTCAATTCAGTTTATTTATACTGTATAACAGCAAATCACAACAGTCACCTCATGGCGCTTTAAGCTAAAGAAGTATTTGGGAGAAAACACCAACAATCAAATGATGAGCAATCACTTGGTGACGGTGGGAAGGAAAAACTCCCTTTTAACAGGAAGAAACCTCCAGCAGAAGCAATAATTATTTCCTTATATGTGATGTGAAGTTAACCACATTTGCGTGCACAGAAAACGTGAATGAAAGTCTCTGCAGGCAGCAGGCTTTAACTTTTACTCAGCAACATCAGCGATTTCACAATCAGCTAAAGAATGGAATGAGGAATTTATTTCCCCCCTCTGTGAAAAAAGCACACGTCTGCAGCAGCTAAATCTCCGTGTCCTGCTGAGGATTTAAACCTATCATAACGATATGCACACACTCATAGCTCTGTGGTCTCAGTGCCCTCTGCTTAAACGTTGGTCTGAGAGTTTACAGCATTTTTATTCCTTATGCCACATATTCAGACAACCTCTCACATTTTCATTGGCATTTTCATTCTGGTTAGTTTTTATTTCCATTCTGCATGACAGACATTTTTCCGTAGCCTGGGCCAGCAGAACAAATTACAGAATTTCACTAGAACGAACAGACAGACAGCAGAGCGCCCAGCGGGCGGAAACCAATGATGAAGTTGTGACAAAGCCACGGGAAACTGAGACAATATATACACACCTGTAAAACTAAATACAGAACACAGGAGGCAAAGACACAGAGGGACGCAGGGATGACCACAAGGACAAAGGGAAACAGGAACTCGATACAGATAACCAGAACATAACGACTCACTTTCAGTCCAGAATCCAGCATCCTTAAACTGGACCACAGCTGCACTTTAGCCCCGATCTGATCATATCTGCTGCTGCATCGTGCACGGCCATTTTTATAAAGACCGTACCAACAGTTCTCGCAGCATTCGACTTCAGCCATGTTCTGATATGGCTCATTCCACAAGCAGCTTGGAAACAGCAACATGCTTTGTGTGTTAATGTTATATTTAGCATTAAATAAAAATTCATGGAACTGTATAATATCCAGGATTACTTTTCACACTGTTTCTGCACGATTTGGTGTGGCTGATAGGATGCTCCTCATCAAGGGGCAGTGTTATTCATTGCAGTTGTTTTCCATTATGGAATGAATAATGAAGAATGGATGTTAATGTCCTCTGCAGGCCCCGCCGTCCTCGGCCTGTGTTTTAAATAGATCCCTTAGAAATAGCTACAGGAGAGATAAACTGCGTGTGTGAGCATGCGTGTGCGTGTTCCTATTTCTTTCTTTTGTTTGTTTGTTTGTTTTCCACCCGTGCATACATATATTTGTATGTGCACGTGTAAATTCATATGTTCTAGTCTGCTCTATTGACTTTGCCTTCATCCATAATTAAGTTCATATAAATCAGGCTGTCAGTCACAGCTGTAACGTGAAGAGCTGAATGACATTTTAATGACTGCAGGGCTATTCTAGGGTCAGCCCGACCTAACAGGTAAGCACTTTCATCACTCATATTTAGTAAGCCATTATTCTTCCACTATACCCTTCCTTCCATTTTTCGACTTTCATCTCTTGGTCTTTTCTTTTCTTGGCACAGTGTATTTTTAGACGCTTGCATGGAATATAAATGTCATCATTTCTTTCTTCTTTTTTTTTAAAGGAGAGAAGACATTGTTTAATAAAGCACACAAAAACGGTCGTCAGCCAGTAGCTGGAGCATCCGTACAGTTTTGGATGGTCTACAAGTCCTCACAGAGTAGATTAAAATGAAGATTAATAAACATAATATGATTTCTGGTGTTGTGGATAAAAGAATAAAGATGCAAATAATGATAAAGTTTGGTGGTAATTTAAAAAAAAAAAAAAGACAAGCCAGTTTGACATGTACAGGGCAGAAGCCTCAAGTAATGAACTGACTGCTGAATAAAACAGTGGCGCGGGCAGTAAAAGAGTAACTATTGCTTTAGTGATCAGTAATAAATGGTTTATTACTCTTTTGGGACACTAAGCATTTGGTCCAGGGTTTATCAGGAACAACTCATGAAGAAATCAATCAATTAATAGATGAACTAGCTATGACATAGGGCCTCCTCTCCCGGTTGGAAAAGTATAAATGTTATTTTTTGTCTAGCCTCCAAATGAGAATGTTGCCTACCTCTTTAGGTTTCTGAGCAAGTAAGTGCTCACTGAGCGGTTCCCCCAGCTGGAAAACAACAAAATAAGCCACTTTTTTTCCTTATTCTTCTTCTTCAGTCAGGAAAATGCTGCCAAAGATGCAGATGAATGTAAATAACATCACTGCTACTGTTCTAACTATTGTAAATTCACTTACAGAAATAACTTCTAAACTCCTTTGATCATTGTGACAAATCCTATGGAGATGTAACCAAGTCATACTGCTTTATGCCCAGTCTTGATATTCTTCCGGCCTGTTACTATTGCTCAGGATTAGTTAAGCACTTAAACCTCGAAATAATGCAGAAATATAAGTGGGAATAATTTAGGGTTTAGATGGAAAAACAGTGACTTCATGTTTGGGCAGGCCACAGTCACAGATGACGCGGGAGAACAGACTGTGTCCAGACTAACCAAAATAAAAACACCAGTCGAAGGACAAATGTTGGTGACACACTGGTTGCTGTTTATTTTTGGGGTGGGAGCAGCCTGCCGATAGGATGCTGCAGTTTGAAGCCAGCATGTTTTGAGCGCTATGCTGTTATGTCATTTGTCTGGACTCAGATCTTCCATCATAAGGCCCGGCTCTAAATGAGACTGAAGGTGAGCTGGTAAATAACGTCATCCAGAATATCAGGATGTGAACTACGTTTGGCAGCAATCAACAAATGGAAGCAGAAAACTCAAGAAGTTCTAAAATTAATGTTCAGCTTTACATAACTGGGCGGAATCACTGGTGATGTTGAGGCTTGCAAAAACTGTAGGCTTTGGGTCTGAAAAGTGAAGCAGAAGTGCCTTAAACCTACATTCTTTCTAATGGCCAGTAGGGGGCGACTCCTTTGGTTGCAAAAATAAATCCAGCTGTAAGGAAGGAAAATGAACCTGTAAGTCACCTGATTTTTGACTTCAGTAAAAACCTTCCTGATTAGTTTAAAGTCTCACTTGCTAGTTTCCGGTGCTATTGAACACATCGTGAAGTTAATTATGTAAATGATGTAAAGTTAACCCTACCCTAAATCACACCCCAGTCTGATTTAGGGTGTGACTGACAGCATGCTACCAGGGAAGCACGTGATCAGTCAGAGACTTGACGTCAGCAGCCAAAATGCTCACGTCAAAGTTCTGAAGCAGGACTTGAAGGGCAAAAGCCAGATTTATACTGTTTAGGTGTGTTCACACTGGGCACAGCCACCTTGTACTATTCCCAAGCACCCTCCGTACTCCCCACTGACCGGCACACGCACTACTCTTAACCATCAGTTCAGCTAAGAGTGAGCTAAAAGCTTCAGCTTGATCTTGCTCCTCCTGCAGAGCACACTAAAATGATTTTATGCATTTGTGTGGCTCAATTAAGGAACTGTCATACTGTTCTTTTACATATTTGTTAATTACTTAATAAAGCACCGAGGAAGCATTGTAGATCGCTACATGCATACGGCACCAAGGCAACGCTCTTCAAGGTTTTCGTAACCACACACAACACTCACGCTTGACAACAAACTGGACTTGGTGCTCAAACATACTAGGGTATGGATCGTTGTGAGTACATCCTTAGAGTTCTTTTAGACATGAGCACGTTTCTCTAACTACTTAACATGATTTCTGACTTTATGTGGCATCATCTGAGCTAAATTCTGCTACACTCAAAATATGAAAGAACAAAGTAAAATGATGCTTTTGATGTAAGCAGTCTGAGCAAAGTGAAATGAAGACATTGCTGCCGACCACTCACAGAACATGCATAATCCCGAGTACTGAGCCCTTTGCCAGTGGAAAGGTGAACGATGTTATTTTTCTGATTACGTTGGGCTTTTTTTGGAGGGCTAAACATCAGTGCCGCGTGTGCTTTTTGACATCATTAAAATTTCCCACCTTGGAGTTGCCGGAATGAGAAGTTGTTTAGCGCAGCTGAAAGTGACCCGATGTCCTTTAATGAAGGACAGCATAATGTGTGATTACGTCCCATCAGTCATTTTTGTCAGATAAGGTCTAATTTAATGTGTGTGTTTCATTTCAGAAGAAAACTTTCCTTTGACTTAGCAACAGTCTGAAAAGTGGCTGACAAAACAAGACTGAGAATGTCACGTTTATTCGCGTTTTATTTATTAATCCGCAACATTAAAAAAGGTAAAACGTTAAACTGGAGGCACAACACAAATTCAGGCAGTACTTTGATCAGAAATACTTTTTTTTCATCTTTGAGTAATCCTAAAATGTTGTTGTTGACTTTTTGTCTTAACTGGGTCAGTGTTAGAATATCACAGTCTATATGAATATAGCCTCACACAGAGATATGAGTCTCTGTAAGCAGCGGCGCTGGTGGCAGATTCCGTTAGCTGCATCTGGACCCGTCCAGATGGAGACGGTGTTGTTCATGGAAATGTGTCAGTGTGAGTAATCTTCATGAAACAATGAAGATGAGCAGTGGTGGTGACAAGGTGTGAAACTGCTGTGTGTGTGTGTGTGTGTGTGGGTGCGTGTGTGTGTGTGTGTGTGTGTGTGTGTGTGTGTGTGCGTGTGTGTGTGTGCGTGTGTGTGTGATACTGACGCTTTGCCTCCTCTTCTATTCAAACCCTCAGAAAACATTTTGCTCTCTGGAGCTTTTTTATAGTTTTGATTCAGATAAATTCTGATTTCAGCGTTGCAGCGAGAGTTGGACCAGAACCAAAGTTAGACATTTAAGGTTTGATGTAGGCTATTATAGTGCACCAATAAATACAATTATAGTGTTATTATTAGTTCACTGAACTAACACTGAAACCTGAACTTAATAAAAGTCTGAGTTTCAGTGTAACTACGTGTTTTTGTGTTCTTTGGTGCTGGATGTCTACATCATGAGGTGAATCCGCTACCTTCATAAAATGAAGATAAAGCTAAAGTAAAACATGTTAAAAACTGAGGCGGAAACAATACTGGAAACTATTTAAAACTAGACTGAATTTAAAAGAAAACTTACAAATGCAGTAATGAAAAATAGAAATGTGCAGTAACTCTGGGATGGAAGAAGCTGAGTAGCCTTCTCAGAGCTCTGACTTCAGCCTTTTGGACCAACTAGACCGCCATCAAGTAAGAACCAGGGTGATTAAACGATAGCGCTGCTGTCCCCTGGTTCATGCAGTGCTTCAAGATTTAAATGTGCTTCACTTTTTATCGTTACTTTATTCTTTGTCACTGGTCCAGTACTACACATTTATAACATACATGACACCGTCTTCTCTGACATTTTCTTTTTTTTCTCCACTTCATTTTCCAAGTAAAATATATTGGAAACTCCAGCTGGATCGAAGGATATTTTTGTGATCCAACACTGACCTGCTGTGGCCATGAATGAGACTGCACCTGCCTGGTCTTCAAAGGAAAACTAGCCTTATAACTGATCCATCCATCTTCTGGGCCACTTATCCAATTCTGGCTTGTGAGGGGGGGTGGGGGGTTAGATGTCACAGAGGTCTTATTCACTATAAATATTATGCAGATTTTTAAGTTTTAACTTTTTAAAAGTTTATTTTAGTAGCAGACAATGACAACGTGAAATACGGAGCAGATTCATGGATGTAGTGAAGGAGGTCATGCAGAGGATGCTGGGATAGGGGGAGATGGAGGCAGATGATCCACTGTGGTAACCCTAACGGGAGCAGCCAAAAGGAGGAGGAGGAGGAGGAGGAGGAGGAGGAGGAAGAGGAGGAGACAATAACAGCTTGAAAAATAAATTTGTTCCCAGTCTTTTTTCAGGCCCTGCAATCCTGGTTTGATATGCATTCCATAAATGAAAGGGTTCGTTTTTTGGTGACTGCAGTTATATTTAAGATGCAGCATAAAATAAATTACAGCTGTTTTATGGGCAGTTATTTACACTTTGAGCTTTTAGATGTATTCATGCTGTGTGATCTTATTGTGGTAGCACTCAGCTGCAGCTTGTTGCTTCATGTCCATCAGTCAGTTTTTTGTATGATACTTTGTATCAAGCTTCAATAAATACATTAGTTTCATTACTGAAACTCAGACTGTCCACACAGGAAATGAGTAGCAGTGATGTGACGAGTGGAGACAGCAGAATGTAATGCCATAGAACTCAATGCCAGGGTTACATAACAGGAAATAAAAGGCTGAGGGAGAGAAAAGAATACTGTGAACGGACAAAATAACCGCAGCGGACGCGAAGGGGGCGGGTCCACTTTCAGTGAGTGATTAAAGCAACTACCAATGAGAGCGCTTTATACCGTTGACTGACACACGGGCGGTGAATACAGTAGAGGGTAAACAGTTCGTGAAACAGGAAGTGATGAGCTCATCACTTCCTGTACGGATGGGGATTACCTGAGCTGTATCCAGTGACCTCAGGTATTTTCTCACTTTCTTACCTGCCACAGCTGGAAACGCACAGGTGTGAACGATGGAAGGTGAAAACTAGTCAAGACTACATGTGTCACTTATTAAAAGTGTGTGTGCTGTCAGTGGAATTAGATCACTGCTACACTTTTCCTCTTTCCTCTTGATGCTTATTTGCCACCTTTCATTATAACCACAAAGTGTGAATCATTTGTTGCACTTTAGTCATCTGATGGAAACATGAAAAGCTGGTGGTCAGGTGACACTGCTCATTTACATAGAATAAGGCTGGGTGGGTGACCGACTGAGCTTATTTGCGCTGTACCAAAATTAAGACTGGGTTAAAATATCTTTGTGAAACTGGTGCTCAGTTTGCTGGAACACTGAGATGCAGACGCACTGGACTGCAGAAAGCCTCGTAACACTGTTAAACTTCATAATACAAACACACAAATTACTACATGAACACCATACCTGCCAAAATCACAGCCAGCACTGAACTTGCACACAACTTTGGACACTTGTGTAATAACACAGGCACCTTTTTGGCTGTCATGTTTATTGTAACATGAGGACTGTTAACAGGACTGATTTGCAGTGACAAACGGAGTCCCACAGCTGCTCTGCTGACCTTCAGCACGCGGTGACGTCAGCTTCTGTCTGCCGGTCGTTCAGCGCCATCTTTTGGCAGGTAACACAGAGAATACCCTGACGAGCAGAAAGTGAGAGAACAGCTTTGAGTTTTGCACCATCTACAATTTCTAGGTCAGCCCCTGCTTACTGATTAATGGTACAGTAATTGCACACCCTTATCAGCAGCAAGACAAGCATGCGAAAAACTCACCCACACAAGAGCAACGCCTGCTCTTTTTACAAAACCTTTACAAATTTAAAAATATGACAGCATGTGTGTAATGAGTGATACTAGCACTGGGCAACGCAGGCTGTTTGGTTAGTCTGTAGCAGGGATTTCTTCCACCGCGCAGCCATGCTGAAGCTGGGGGTGGAATGGGTAACACCACTGCTCTTCTCTGCCTCCTCAGCCTGCACACAAATCCAGTATGGAGCACTGGACTGAACTGGGAGAGGAGGCGCGCACGCACAGTTGATCACACACGTGCCACAGACACAGGAAAAAGAAAAACATTACAAGCGAAAGAGAAAAAAAATAGGCACCTGTAAAACAGAGAGATTTTCTGTGAAAATTAAAACATTAATAGCATCCACTGAGGACGCCCGGCTAGTGTGACCAGATCCAAACAAACTCAGTGTGGGACAAAGATTCTGGAATCTGTGGGGGATATTTCAGACATGTTGCTGGGAGGTGCAGGCTTGGGATTTAGCATGTGAAGGACAAATCCAGGTTATTGAAGCAGGCTGGCTCTGAATGGGTCTCCGGGGAGTGACTATGGACACAAGGATAATGAGTCCTCAGAGAACCCGTGCTCCCTGAATTAACATAATTTTCCTTTTATTTATTTATTTTTTTGCCATTTGATAATCAAGCTTGAGTTAAAACCATAAGTGCAAAACACCTGTTAGGAGATTTCAGTTTGGTGGAAGGTAAAACTGCTCTTTGGTGGCTGCCAAATTTATTTACATGCATGAAAAAACTTGCAACTTTCCAAATTCTGTAACCAGGTACACGACAAAAGGAAGCGGAGATCTTCTTACACTTGTGTATTCCCTGCTCCATGTCAACAACTTACTTTTTTTTTTCTTAAGCTATTTTCAGCTGCTTTTCTGTTTGATTTCATAGGATCATTGGCTTTCATAGGATCAACACGTCTCTTTGAGCCACACTTTTCTTGTGAGAATCACGGGGATTGTGTCACTTTGTATCATTACTCCATTCCATGCAAAACTGAAAGAATAATAATAATAAAGGGAAACACTCTGAAAATAGCATCTCTGGCCTTTAATTACCTTCTCAGCCATTACTGTTGCAGTTCATTTTATTTATGGTAGTTCAAAATCACACTCTGAATAAATCTGCATGGCATGTGATTTAGTGTTGACTTGCAGCTTTTTTTGAGGTTATTTAGAATGCAGTCTGCAAACTACTGACATCTAGTGGTGAAATTTTACAGACTGTACCTTTAAACTTCACTCATGATCTCAGCCTTCCTTCACAGCCATCAGAGAAGTGTCTGTTCTGCAGTGCTGTCCTTTGAATATTAGAGCAAAAATTGGGACATTTAATAATAATAATAATAAACTACTGTGCAGTTCCACGTTAAGTGGGACAACTGGTCACCCTATACGTGGCACCCGCACAGTCTGACTACAGAGATATAAAGTCACAGGTATGAACATTGTCTGCAAGTCAGCACCTTTGTGCAGTAATGCAATAAAACCAACTTCAGTTCTCTGTGCATCTGCATTTATCTGCTGCACCTGCACTTTTAAACTCAGGTAACGCATTACATGAATTCGGAGTTATAGAGCACAGTCTCTGTACAGAAGGCGATATCGTGGTTTTAAAGGCACTCTTTGCCTTATAACTTTAAGATGATTGTATTAGAGGCTTGTTTTGATCTGAATTCACAAAGACCTGTTAATGCGAAGGTGTGACACTATAAACTTTTGCTGCTTTGCAGCCGCACTGAAAAACAAAAACAGAAGACAGAAACGGCCAAAAAATTCAGCCTTAAATTCGTAAAGAAAGAAAGTGATCCATAAACGACAGAAAAAATGACACATTTTTAGGCTGAATTACCTGCGTCTGAACTGTTGCTGCACTATACGAAGATGTGGAGGATGGAAAAGCCTGGAAAGACACACAGCAGCGATAAAAAGGACAGCGGCACTATCAGCGTCCCCACTCGGGTTGCCAGGTTTGCACTTTACCCTCCTGCACATATGAGTAGTATAGAGCCATGTCGTGTTTCTTTCTGTTCTTTTTTTTAGTACTACTGCTACTAGAAACAGTTAATGTGATGAAATTTAAATCAGAACAGTGGTTTAGAAACACTGGACACAATTTTCAGGATCATGTGTGCCCTGTGCTCCAATATGGAGTAAAATGTGACGGAGTAAAATGTGACGGAGTAAAATGTGCAATAATTTTATCCACAACAGAGTGAAAGAGAAGTAATTTGGGGTGGAGGGTTCATACTCTGGGGGACCTGGTGCTACACCACTTTACCTGTTCAGGTCATCTTATCTTATCTTGTACATTGTGTACAGTAAATTGTGTCATCTGTAAACGCGTTTTCCGCAGACCTGGCAACCTCCGCACCGGTTCGTTCATGACGCATAGTGATCGGAAGTTCGGCTCTTTTAAGAGAGCCGGCTCTTTAGGCTCGGCTCCCAAAGAAGAGCCGACTCTTTTGGCTCCCAAATGGCTCTTTACTTGTTATTATTTGTAGCCTCATATTTTTGTGCATTTGTGCATTTGTCCTGTTAAAAAATCATTACATCCTTTAAAAAAAAGGATTACATTTGGCAGGAGCAGGGGGCTCACAGGCGGCGAGGGCCTTTAATTGCCGCTTGCGGTTTAATTTTGCTTTGTGTTGCAGTAGGATGGGTTATACTTGCAGTTTTGGGGAGGGCGCATGGCGATGCCGCAACAACTGTTGCGGCATCCACGTGCTAACTGCCAAATGCTGCTTCTTTTATGCTGTCTGTACCTCTGCTTTAACATAATGGTATAATTCCATGTCCCCCTGTGTGATTGGCTGCATGGTGTGCCCATCAGTTCTGCCCCTGTCCCCAGCTTTTTGAGCAGAGCTAATGAAAAATTGGGGAGCCGGTTCTCATTCAATGGGAGTCGGCTCTTCTGATTCACTACCAAGCATCGGCTCTTAAAGCCGGCTCTTTTGTGGACGACACATCACTAATGACGCAGACTCAAACATCATGGCGGACGAAGTTGAGCAGGTTGGTGAAGCTGCGTTCAATTCTGGTGGTTTTTTTTTAAAATACAGCGTGCATGTGACTGTCTATGAGGAGAACAGGAGGCAGTTTTAGTCGCGTGTTTGATGTAACGAGCCTTTTATGTTTCTTTGTTGATCACTGATGTGGCGGCAGCGCGGAGGGGCCTGTCGAAAGCTAGCTGAGTTAGCTTGGCTAGCGTGTAATGCAGTGCAGAGCCAGGATGAGCCCGAACTCAAAGTTGCCTCTTCTCTGCACATCAGCGCTGGATTACCGCTAATATATGTGCACGTCCTCGGTTCTTTACCTGTTTTTAGGCTCAAGTGTTAGAACAAGTTGGGGTAATCAGTTCTGTAGCGTTTCTAAATTACAACAAGCTTTGAATTAGAGTTTCAACAACTGTTCAGACTTTAGAAAACTCAGAAAATGCAATGAGCTGATGGAGGACGACTTTCCTTCACCGTGAACTGTGCCTCAGATATTTGGCTGCTCTAAAGGTTCGAATTTGATTCTGGCTTAAGCAGTTTAAAAATAATAATCCTTTGCATATTCAGGTGACAGAAAATGCTAAATGTTATGCGGTTCCCGCTTATTCAGTTAATTCATTTTTTTTTTTTTAGTGTGTGTGCATTTGCTGTTTCTTGATTATAGCACTGTAAATTAAAAATTCTTTGGTTTAAAAAATATTAGTGTGTGCTAAAATATGGGACTTCACAGGACTCCTTGGATTTCTTTTTTCATATTTTAACTAGCCAATACTGCATTTTCTGATGCATCAGTCCCAAATTACAGATCCTGGTTCAACTTTATGCTAAGACCAGAGGAAGCTTCAGGCTTTTATCTTTAATAGTTTTTGAGATGTTCATGTTCAAACATTGCCTCAGATTTTAAAGGGAGATAAAAAAAAAAACATGCTGGAAGTCGGTCGACTGATCATTAAGCAAAAAAAATATTTCTTGAACCGTTTTTGATACATGAAGCTAAAAATTACAGAGTGATGGATTATACCCAGACTTAAATTAAGTCCGAGATGGTCGAGCAGAAAATGTTCTAAAAATTTGATGGTTTGAGGTGGAATGACCCAAACTGGACCTCATCATCAAGGACAAAAGAATCGAGGAACAATGGAGGCAGAAGTGTAGAGGCGGTGGTTAACTCTTGATATACTGTTTATGTGACAAGCATACATTTAATGTGTTTTGTGTGAACTGCAGCAACCACCTACAAACACAGTTGAGGAGCCTCTCGATCTGATCAGGCTCAGTCTAGATGAGCGAATCTACGTCAAGATGAGGAACGACCGGGAGCTCCGAGGCCGACTTCATGTGAGCTACGTGGCCTCTAGGAAGGCTTTAAAAAAAAACAAAAAACACTGGTTTCTTTTGGTGTGTTTTCGTGCTGTTTTGCTTTACTCTCCATTTGTTATTGCTTGTCCCAGGCCTATGATCAGCACCTGAACATGATCCTCGGCGATGTGGAGGAGACGGTGACGACGGTGGAGATCGATGAAGAGACTTACGAAGAACTCTACAAGGTACAGCAGCGTT
Source organism: Cichlasoma orientale (assembly GCA_034780415.1). Classification (NCBI taxonomy): domain Eukaryota; kingdom Metazoa; phylum Chordata; class Actinopteri; order Cichliformes; family Cichlidae; genus Cichlasoma; species Cichlasoma orientale. The sequence continues at coordinate 41,965 of JAVDPK010003019.1, read as the reverse complement.
TTCTTTTCAGTCCTGATGCCCTTTTCTTTTGGTTTAAGGTGCTGGCGCTGAGTAGGTCTGAATTTAAGCTGGTGCACCTTTGAAAGCATTAACCTGCCATTCAGATAACAGACAGGACCTCATGGGTAATATTTCACTGACCGTTTGTTGCAACACGGCCTGATGAATGCAGTCTGTGCCTTCTTCTGTTCTTAACAACACATTATTGAGATCATCACAGGGAACATGTTGTTAAGATCTATGCAGAGCTGATATTTAATCCTTAAAATGTCACTCAGGCAAATGCGTATTTTAATTTATTCATATCTTGTCTTAGTTTTTAAGTGCATTTATTGGAAACTTAGAATATAGGTATTACAGATAAGTGTGAGCGTAAATTTTTGTGTCATTTCAGTCCACCAAGAGAAACATCCCCATGCTGTTTGTCAGAGGTGACGGCGTTGTCCTCGTAGCTCCTCCTCTCAGGGTGGGCTAACCCCGATTACATCCTGGGGTGAAGCAGGGTTTGCTCCGGTACAGCTTCACATCCACGGACGCGAGGGTAGTGCTGCCGCAGCAGTCTGAAACCAGGGTTAGGCTCAAACCTGTTCATCCTGCAGAAATCCCTCTGTTTGAGACTTGAATGATTCACTTTTTGTTGTTGCCAGATACAAAACATGTTGACGGAGAAAAGATGGAGGACTTTTTGTAATAAGCGGGCCAGTGTTTGATAGTTTTTATTTTGGAAAACTGCTGTTTTTCAGGCCAAAATTTGATTTTCATTTATCGTAATATTTTGCCTATTTCAGGACATTCTTACAAATCCAGTAACAAATCTGTTTAATCACCATCAGATCATTCAGTTACCTCGACACTCTGTGAATATTTGTACTGTTTTTGAAGGCATCTCCAAACAACACTGAGCAAAAACAATTTGTATGATTCTTCATTTTGAAATTCTGTAACTTTTATGTTGCATCCAAGCAAAAGTCTTTTTCTCCAAACGGACCATCTGTGAATATTCAGAGTTTTCCCTTCATTTGTCATAAAGTTTTAGTTGAATCTTATTTTTGTAGTACTGTGGAGGATGTGGGAGTAAATCACACGCAGATGTGTCGGTGTGTGTGTGTGTGTGTTTTCAGTTCGGTCTTGTAAAGTTAAATAAAAAAAGGTAATTGGAAAAATCGCCTGTGGAGTCTGCTGTGCAAACATACAGAAATTTACGCTATAATTTGTTTTAGAATTGACTTTTCATGTAAACAAGCTGAAAATCACCGGCAGCTGTGACACAGGAGGTAGAGCGGGTCGTCTGCTGGTCGGGGGTTCGATCCAGCCTGCACGTCACGCTGTCGTTGGGCAAGATGCTAAACTCCAAATTCCCTGATTCATCCAGTGGATGTAGTGTGGAGTGCTTTGAGTAGAAGAGCTTTAAAAAGCAAAACTTCATTTACCAAATTGTTTAATAATCCACAGCTTTATGCTCAGAACCGTTTATACAGTTATACTACATTTTGTACTGCAGATGCATCACTGCATTAGCAACGTTACAATGTAACTGTGGAGAATTCATTTGAATTAGATGCTGTTTAGCAAGGTTGCTGTAATTTTGCTCTGTGAACACTAGATGGCAGTATAGATCTAAGCCATACTGAAAGATCAGTGTAACATTAACAACAGTGTTGGCAAGTTTTGCACGTTTCAGTTGTGATATGATGAAAATCGTGTGTCTAATCATTTTTCTGGACATATGAACTCATGATTCGCTGCTGCTTATCCTTCTGATGTTTGTATTCTGAACTATATTTCTGTGGTACTAATCATTATATGATAACTATAGTCCAGGATTTTGTTCCTGAAAGCAGGTTTAGTGAAAACTCCTCTGAGTTTGTTAACACTGATGTGAGGGGAACTCCGGATCGGTTCCATTCAAAGAGCTAACAAACTGTCGGTTACCAGGGTAACAGACTCTGAGAACCTCACATGCTCATTGGCAGGTTTTCTTTAAAAAAAAAAAAAAACAGTTTCTCCATTCCTGCTGCACCTGATCCAGTCCACTGACGTTTCTCCATTCACGCAGTCGATGCCAAGGCGCATATTGAAGCGCATTCATTTGCATAAGTTTGTCTTTGCAGACACAAAATCCTGGTTAGATATTTTCAATCAGTTTGTCATTAATTTAGAGACAATCACTGCATTTGTTTTTTCACTTCAGTGCAGTCTGCTCTTTACAGCATTTAATGTTGTCATATGTTCACACATTGAAATGCAGTCATTAGCTGTTTCTAAGCCACGTGTTGAAATCTAAAAATGTAAAGTTTGAACCTTCAGATCACCAAAATTAGCTTCACTGTGTCTGACTGATGTCACAAGGCCTTCCACTGCATGCCGTCTCTGTCACGCTGCAGCCCAATAATTAGATTTAATAAGGATTTAATAAAGGAAACTGAGCAAATCACACAGATTAACATGATTTTAAACATAAATGTCATGTTTACATTGGTATACATTCATATTCCTCTATAAATGGAGGATCTACTCTTTATTTACTTGTCGCTGTGGACAGTCCTGGAGCTGAAAACTGATGCTTGTCCAACTCGGGGTTTGCTGAAGCTGCTTTCTGGAACAGGGTCCAGGTAGTCAAAGATCTGTATGGGGAGTACACACACAGATAAAGTGTGAGTCAGGAAGGCTTGGAGTTTGCCATAGTGTGATATGACTTGTTTTTGAAAACAGCAGAAGGCTCTTATTGTTAATTCTCTCCATAAAGTAAGTGTTGGTTGGTCAGTGGGTCCACCACATGGGTCTAGGCCAGGGCTCCTCAAGTCCAGGCCTCGAGGGCTGGTGTCCTGCAGGTTTTAGATGTGTCCCTGATCCAACACACCTGAATCAAATGGCTGAGTTACCTCCTCAATATGCAGTCAAGTTCTTTAGAGTCCTGCTAATGACTTCTATATCTGACTCAGGTGTGTTGAAGCAGAGACACATCTAAAACCTGCAGGACACCGGCTCTCGAGGCCTGGACTTGAGGAGCCCTGGTCTAAGCTAAATGATCTCTATTGAGAATTATGGAATTATTATCTGATGCATTTGCATTATTTTTATGTAGGCATTGATGGTCGACAGAAGATGAATCCATCTCTGGTGATCCATCTCCTGATGAATTTTTTATTGCTACCATCAGCTTAAAATTTCCCTTTCTTCTCCCCCCTCAGCTGGACTCCCCTGTTTAGTGCACTTTATACAATGTAAACAAGCTAGCATGCTAAGGTGGTAAACATAGCTGCTGAACATCAGCATGTGCCTTTGTGGGCGCGCTGGAATGCTGACTTCTGCATTTAACTTTAAAAGAGAAGCCTCAAGGGCTGTTTGTGTGCTTAATTCTCTTCCCCAACCAATCTTCTCCAAAGCCAACACTGAACCTACTCATACAGTCATCACGCAACATTCTGCAAAGGGTACACTTTGTGCTTTTATCGTTGTGCAGTGTGCGCTGAGCATGTGGTTTGTGTAGATCGCCTCAGTGCAGGACAAACAACTGAAAGTACGCACGGAGCGATCGGGAATCCTTTTCATGTGACTGAGCAGAACTCCTGCCTCCTGCAAAATAAGTTAAAAATTTTTGTCCAATACAGTTTCCCTGCAGACTTTTCCGGGTTGCAGTAGAACCAAAATAATCGATTACTAAAACTGAATTGACTTCCTGGGTGTTCGACTGCTAGTCTGATCTTTCCATCACATCCACTTTCCCCACGCTATCAAATTCAATCCCGACATCGTTACATTAGTCCAGTCCTGTTCCCGCCCGCTTTGTTTGAGCCAATCAGCATCTTGTCCTAAATCACCAAATAGATTAATTATCTCAATAAATCACATTAAGTTCTTCCAAATGGTCTCTCCTTATTGAACTAATACCATATTTAGTAACAACCAGGAGCAATAAATGGTCAGAGCCTCACAGTTGTCCACCAACCAATCAAATTGCAGTTTACCTGCATTTCTGCCCAAATCCATACAGTTAATGGTTCATAAGTGAAGATTTTGAAGGAATTTAATGTTTGGGGAGCATAAAAGATGCATGCAGGTTACCAAAGATTGCTGTCAAGACTTTTTTTTTTTAAATAAATTCACCATATAATTTAAATTCTGAAAAAAAGTCTAAAATTGAGGTGAAAGTAACATGTACATTTAGCAGTCCACAGTGTGATGTGTGAGGTCACAGTGACCCTGAGCACTAAAATATAATCAGGTCCTTGGACCTGAGTCAGTGTTTCTGCTGGATTTGAAGGAAAAACAAAGACAGACATGATGCCTCTGGGCATGGCTTTCACTGACAGAGTATTCTTACTGAATCCACAACTGAAATGAAACCCTCCCTTCATGCAGGTATCAGTACCACAGCTGTGAAATATTCATGGTCACTTCAGCCAGACTATCAAAAAAAATCAGGCTTTGAAAAGTGACGTTTTAAGTGTTCAGTAAATCACGTGCCATCGGCCGACTCATCAGCTGGGCAGGAAATGTTCGGATGTTTGAACACGAATAAGGTCTATTACCACTATAAATATGTTTAATTGAAGTGAAATCAGCTTGGCAGTTTGTCTTTCTTGCAGGCAGAGACTGGCTCTCAATCAGAACTGCAAATAAGCGGGAATCTTCACTAGTTCTTTGCTTCCCTCCTGTTTCCAGCAGTGTTTGTATAAAACAGGTGCAAAGCACAAGTTCTTCAATGGGAACAAGTAGCTGCTTATCTGACTACATCACCAACACTGCCCTTTATACCTTTACCAAGCTACCTCCAAGGGAATATTACAGTAATTTATGAACTGCTGCCTGACGTACTCACTAAGCACATGATCATTTGTGGCCGTCTTCCTGATGTGCGCGTGGATTTTTGTTCCAGGATAGTGGTTCTGACACTCACTGGTCCTCGGCCTCCTTCCTTCCGCTTAGCTTACAGTCTGAGGGTGCTGGATTTGGGGGTGAAACCCTCCATGCATGGTAATGACCTTTCTCGCCTTGATGTCAGTGCCTTCTATCTCCTCCTTTGACCAGCTTATCATCCCAGCAGGGTATCTGATGACCAGCAGGTGCTGATCACCTCAGTCTTGTTCTTCCCATTCAGCTGACTTCTCATGACCTGCCTTACTCTGTGCAGGTACTTGGTGGTTGCAGCTTTTCTAGCAGCCTTTTCATGGTTTTCATTTGCCTGTGGGATTCCAGGGTACCAATACCCGTCCTCAACTTCTGCAATGTTGCAATCTGCTCAGTTCTGACTACCTTCTCTCTGATGTTTGCTCCGTTCTATAGTCGGTATCCGTAGGCAGCCTTGCTGATGATCTGGCTGAGGGGGCTCAGGCCTGTGCAGAACAGCGGTGGGGACAGAGCATCTCCTTCATTCAGTGGTGACTGGTGCAATTGTCTTGAAGTTGCTCTCTAGTGTTGTTCTCCACATTCCCATTGAATTCTTTTACAGCTCTAGGCATTCCATGCATTGGGCCACATAAAATAAAATATTTCAAAAACTATCAGGAAATGCCCTTGAAGATGAATATTAGAAACTTCTAATCTTTCACCATAGTTCTGCCCTTCATTTAAAACTTGTGTTTTTAAGAGCGTGCTGTGCTTCACTTCCCTCACCTCCACCTGGCCTGCAGCTTCAGCTTTATTTCAGATGTGTGCACTGCACTTTGCCCATTAGGTAATTTGCCAGAACCACTTCAGTCAAGTTTCAGGTGTCACTCCCTGTGCTCCGCCCCGCTTCCCATGTTTGGAATTGGAACGGAGCATATTTGAAATGTCCCGGCTCCAACCAGCAAAGATTCTGTGACCATAAATCCGTTGTCTTTGCTCCACTGCACACTGAAAGGTACTTATTGCTCTGTCCGTCCTTACACTTCATGCTTTTGAATTATCGATGCTTTTGTCACATTTTAGATGTGAAGATCTAGAGTTAGCATGCAACTAGAGTGAAAAGGTAAGCTAACCACAAGCTAGACTAGTAAAAATAAATAAATCACTAAATATTGCTATTTAGGCCACCATTCAAGACTTAATTACACCGATAGATTACATGTGTGATAATTAGTCTTGTCCTGCCTCATTTAATTACAACATTAAATGCTTGCTATGCTATTTCATTGGTTAGTTATTACACACGTAGTTAAACTGTACCTAACTTTTGGCTTTGAATGCGACAAAGTTTCCACTGAGAGTTGAACTCATATTGCAGGAGTCAAAGTGGGAGTGTCATCCATGATATCTCGTGGAATCACACCCCGTGGGACTCGTCTGATTTAGGTTTAGGAAAAGAAGGCGTGCTTTTTAACATGAGCAGTATAAAGAATAGAATATGTTACTTTACACGATTCATTGTGAACAGCTGAGGTCTGAGAAGCCCAAGTCAAAAACATATATACTGATAACACACTAGAGGAGTTATGGAACTGGCGTGTTATTCATTTTACTTTTTTATGATTCTGGATTTCTCACAGAAGAGCTCCCTTTCCTAAAGGAGTCTCACATATTTAGCACAACTTCCTGATTATCTCGACATATTTCAGTTTCCACATACCATAAAAAAGCTCTCTCTGAATATGAAGAAGACTTGAGCTCAGATCACTGGATTCAAAGCCCACCATGCTAACCATTACAACATGGAAGCACACAGGAAGGTGGGCTCTTCTGATCCAACAGGCCTCTGGAAAATCAGTGATCTTCCAGATCATCAGTGTAATTCAGGAGCTGGGATAGGCTCCAGCCCAACTGTGACCCCGGATTGGATAGGCAGAAAGAAATGCATGAGTCCGTCGGCATTTGGATTTGGTAAAATCTTCCTAGCTGCAAGATTTCCTCTAACTAATAGTTCGCAATGTGCAAAATGAAATGACAAAAATAAATGAATCCATAGTGTCAACCCACTGAGTGACTTAGCAATTAGCAATATCTTTTCCTAAAACATGTCTGTGGAAATTTCCACTGGGATTTGACTCCTGGAATCAAAGCCCAGTGTGCTAATATTACGCCGTGGAACCGCACCCTGGTTCTAAGGAAGACGCCGTGTTCTTCCAAGTGATGATGAAGTGATATATTCCGAGATCATGTGATGCCTTTCTTCTAATCTGCTCCTTCATGATCGATTGCAGAATTGCAAACATCAAAGCTGGCGGACATAAAAACACATTTTAGCTGCTGTTTGAATTTACACTGGAAACTGTGAAAGACAAACATGGTTAGAGACGGATGCAGTGAGGCCGGGCAGCCGCAGACTGACTCAGCACTGTGTTTGTTTTTATGTGCGTGCCCAGCGCACAACATGCAAGCAAAACCTCATTTATGCCTCTGTTGCCTGTTAGTGGGCCTCAAGAGTTGATTAAGGCGACTGTTTCAGGAGTCGTTCACATAAAATATGCTTCTGGTTCTTCGTGTGTATATTAAAATAGAAAATAGCAGTTAAGTTTAAATGCTCCTTAATTTTCACAAATAAAAGACGGTGTTACTGCGTTCAGCATCTGCAGCTCGTGGGACGTGTTGAGCTTCATTTTTTAATGTCGTTTATCACCAGTTTGTGATGTTCGGCAGCTGACTGACAGGACCGTCCTCAAAGACTGCGCTGTCCAAGTCTTTGATGTGACTGTCAAATAAATACTGAATGACTTCACACTTCACAGGTCTTTGCGCCGGTGTCAGGGGTGCTCTCCGAGCGCCAATCACTGAAACTCTCATGTGATGAGGCCACATAGCGCCGCGTTCACACTCGGGCTGAGAATGCCTGCGATGCGGTTGAAGTTATTTATGTCTGGCCCTGTCATTTTTCCACCAACCCTCAACAGCAACACCGCCTCAAGGTCTCATCATTTAAGGATTAAAGAGGTGAACTTGTGACTGACCAGTTGGTCTGGATTTCTGATGCGCTCAGATTTTTTTAAAATTAAAAACAACAAAACAGTTGCAAAACAATTCCCATTTTAAATCCAGCGTGTCAAGTATCTGGTGACCTAATATTTAAGACTGATAGATGGAGAGCCTTCATCATAATCTGCTTATTGCAAAAAAAAGCCATAAATAAATAAAATTGATAACCAAATATTTGCATATACAGTGCCCACTGTGCCCTAAAACAAAAATAATGGGCAAAAAGAGTGTAAAGCGCACACAGAGCTGCAAAGTTGGGTGGAAATTCGCTGCCGATGTGCCGGATTCATCTTGTACTTTCAGCTCGTGTGCGTGGACTACGTGTCGGTATAAGGGTGAAGACATTGGTCATGTTCTGACATGCAGCAGCTTTACTGGAGCATGTTTGTCACGTGCTGAAGCATTATAGACGGCAATAACAGACAGGAGGACATGTAGCGCACGTAAGCAACAGACGCGCTCGTTTAGAGAGGCACGTGCCCCACATACACAAAGATGGACCATTCAGGACTTATGAAGGTTTGGAAAAATGTGTCCTTGAAGGGGAAAAAAAGCTCTTTTTATTGGAGCTGTCAGAAATACGAGTGACATCCTGCTGGCTACTGCCTTTCTACTGTTGGTGTATTTAACAGTGTAACTAAACTAGTGTTTGAGTTCTTAACTGTTGCCCTCTGGGGCTGCTTCCAGATGTTTAACAGGAAGTTAAATGTCCTCGAATGCAGCTTCATGTCCACCTGCCTGTTTGAATAACAGTGAGTACATAGACTGAGTGAAGACGTCTCTAATCTTTATATACAGTCTTGACCCTCATTTCTTTATATTTTGCAAGGAAATGGGAAATAGGTGAAGCAGCTTATTGAAACGGGCAAACGTACGTGGAAATACTGATGAGGATTCAGCAAACAGTGAATGGATCAGCTGAAGGGCCAGAAGCATCTCCCAGGTTCTTTGTTGGATATTTTACTATTGCTTAAGGACATGGCTTCCAGATACTCATCTGCTGTAGATACATTTTTTTATACCTACCACTTCCTCTTGTGTCCTCCACGTGTCCAATTTCCTCTGCTGTAGAGGAAATGGCCCGGTATGCCACGTTTTCCGCTAATAGTTGTTTAGATGTCACCTTGTTGGTGTAAATGTTCTAATCCCTGTCAAACTGTTATCTTTGGCATTGGTTGCGGGTTCAGATAAAGAAATGGGAACAACCGATGTGTTTGTGCAACAGGCTGCTAGTTACAAAGTGCCCAAACACACAAGTTAAAGCTTGTCCGTGGCTAACCTGTTTGTTATGTGTAGACACATCACTGGTTTATCGCTTGATATTGATGCCTTTTTCTATTTGAATGATTAACAGGTCAGTGTTCAAAGGTCAACAAAGAAAAACATGAAAATGAGTCAAAAAGCAGCTAATGTCCACATAAAAAAATAGACCTTTAGAAAGCCAGGTCACTCATGCTGCAAATTTACCACCTCTGGAGGTAAGATGAGGGTGGGGTCACATGCTGCACAGACCATGAAGCACCTTGAGGCTGAAGTTTGTGATTTGTGATACTGGCTGTAAAGAAGATGACTGTGTGTGTGTGTGTGTGTGTGTGTGTGTAGTCTCCTGTTGCATGTTAGTAGAGATTTGGACCTGCAGAATGAGTAGTGTTAACTGGAGCGCATGTTGATCTGAACACACAGTGTTCCGTGTATCCTTCTGTTACTGTGGAGCAGAGGGGAGGCACACGGTCCTCACCAGATTGCACTTCTCTCTCGTTCCCCTCGGTTATATCGGACAGTTAGTTACATTTTGTATTTGGTAGTTTATGTGTGCGTGCGCGCGTACGTGTGTGTGTGTGTCTTATGTTACATAACATCATGTCAGTGCTGCTCGGCAGAACACACGTGATCTCATTACTAAGTCCCTGTGGTTCTCTTGTCTGACTGTATGTTGTGTATACGAATTGAAAGCTGCTTAATATGTACTTTCTGTAGTGATAATAATGTACCACCCTCAGTGTTTGATTACAAGCTTGGTGCTCACTGAACCATGTATTTATGTGCAGATTCTCATCCGCAGTGAGTGATGAGTGCCTTTGTTTTCCCAACTCAGAACTGGACTCGGTAAACTGTTTCTCATAGAATTTTGAAACTTTGTCATATGCATATTTAAGCATTGTCGTACTTACCACCTTTCTTGCTGCCTACAATCAGACAATCTCAAGCGGCCCCAGAATAAAGTTTTAAACTATTTTACTGTTCGTCCAAAGATGTCACGATGAATAAAAGAATAATAAAATCCCCATTAACACAGAACAGTTGGCCCTTCTCAAACTCTGGTCATACTTTTGCATAAATTCGAGTCCACAAATGAAACAATACTGCTCTTACCATCCATCCATGTTCTTCAAGTTATTCTTTTCAGGGTGCTGGGGGGCTGGCACCTATCCCAGCTGTCATAAGGAAGAGGCGGGGTACTCACTGGAGAGGTCACAAGCCTGTCGCAGGGCCAACACAGAGAGACAGACAACATTCATACTCACATGCACACCTATGGGCAATTTTGAATCACCAATTAACCCCAGTACCTGCATGTCTGTGCACTGTGGGAGGAAACCTCTCTTACATGTACTTTATTATACTTAACAGAAGTAATGTCCCATGATCTTGTCAAAAACTGAGACACATTTTAAAATGTATAGTTTAAAGTTACATTTTACAGATCATAGGTAAATGCCTCCATCCCCCCCCCCCAAAAAACAAACAAACAAACAAACTCTGCTAATTAAAATTAGATTTTAAAACTACATATAAAAAAGCAGGGGATCATAAAGGATCTAAATGTGTGTTAGGATAGTTTGGCAAAACACTTTAAAAGATATCTCAAAATCTAAATTTAGACCAAGAAACCCAAATTACTGTGTTCTTGTATTGTTTAATGCGCATATGAATGAACTGATCTAGGAAACCAATGTGTGATGCCTCATTGAAATCCAGCTTCAAATGGTAACTAAACTCTGCCGTGTGTTTCAGGAAGACGCAGTCTGTTCATGCTGGCTGCACCTTTAAGGTCGTCCTTCATTAAAAACAACTCTGCTGAGGTGGAAAAACCCAAAGACTCGTAACAGTAGCAGACATACTGATTTTACAGTGCAAACTTACACTTTTCTTTAAGAGCACCGACTCAACCCAAGCGTGCGAGGACAGTCTGCTCCACATAACATGTTTTGCTCGTGTACGGTATACGAACACCCAACAAGGAAGACGGACTCACCGACGTCTGCGCTTCCAAGGTCTTATAAACACTCCAGCTGTAAACCAGACGGCAGCAGCACGGTGCACCACAGGGACCAGAGAGCTGCATGCTGAATGTCACCAACAGCTTTTCACTGACTTTTATTGAAACATCACGTTCCATCTGAAACACATGGCAATAAATGCAGGATATGCTGAAGCATCAGTGTACCGTTAAATATGGTATAGTTATTCAGATAGAAGTAATCTCTGGATCACACACATCCACAAAACATCATGCGTTTGAGTGTGGCGCTGTAGGAAGCTGCCATTGCCACAAATCCATTTGTGTGATCAGCTACAAAGTGGCAGAGCACGTGAAGTTACAGAGCGGGGTCACCGAGGGTAAAAATCACCAGCTCTTGGCTGACTCAATAACACTCTCTGCTTAACATCAGCACAAAAACTGCGTGCTGGGAGCTTCATCACATAGGTTTCCGTGGCAGAACAGCTGCCGCGGGTATAACGTGTGCGTGGCTTCATCATCAGCAGGTCTAAAATGTCCCTGTAGCTCACGTTCCTCTGTCCTCTCTAACCTTTAGCTTTAAATCGATGTGTTTGTCAAGAATCAGAAGAAAAACAAATGCTTTCTGTGGGTGTTTCCTTGAATACTTTAAATGCTGCTGTGCTACCAGTGTTTATGTGGGAATGGCTTGCTGGGAACCATAACTCTTCTCGTGCTCACCATTGAGCTGATGATGACTGCCCATCTGTTACAGCAGAAATAGATGCTGGACGTGCATGAAGCAACATCCACATTACCAACGTATCTGTTTCCAATTAGACTGAGATGCTGACCAAGAATTAAAATTATTAAGCAAAGACACATCAATGTGCTGCTTTTTTTCTGTGTGCAACAAATGACCCCTTGTAGGAGGTGAAGGCCCGAGGGATCTGTTACACAAGAGAGCCGGACATAATGCCAGAAAATACCAAGATGCCATGACCGTTTCGTGATGACAAGGCAGATCTGCCTGCTGAGCCCCAGAGCAGAGACCCAGGCACTCCCGTGTGTGTATATGTGTGTTCATAAATGTGAGTTAGAGGTGCCACTTTGTCTTAAAATTGAGATCAAAATATTGTAAAACAATCTGATGTCTGCCCCTGGTAATTTGGACATTATCAAACCCAAAGGCTCTATTACAATGAACTCACTTTTTTCCCCCTTCATTTCTGGTCACATGCTACAAATACTGGAATCAACCACAGAGCAGACATCATGTTGCCATAATGGGATGGTTATTGCAAAACCAGACTGTTAGCAAACCTTTTCATGTCGCAAACATGTGAAAGCAGCGTGTGGTTTGAGGTTTTATCACAATCTTCCCATGAATGAAGAACGAAGAGCATTATAAACAAAATTATATAATCGTATGAGAAATAAAATCCCAGTATAAATTGTGCGCCCGCAACACGTAACCTGAGCTCTCGCTCGTCTCACAACATCGCATGAAAATTTTCCAGGAGGTTTTTGTGGCGGCTGCAGGCTTTCATACCTGGGAGCTGCCAGCATGACCGCAATCCGGAGTTTTTAGGAGGTACATCTCTTTACATCTCTGACTTCCAAACAAACAAACCTGCGGTCAGACACGAGCTCCTCTTGTGCTGCTGTTCCTGCTCTCTGTTATTGTGCTGTAATGAAGGCTTCAGAGGGTAATGAGGGTAAATTCCTCTGAAATTGACTACTGACACATTCAGCAGGAGGCAGAGGACACAGCAGCCTCCTTTTTATATTGTTTTCCTTCTGACTTTCACCAGTCAAACGGCGCTTCTGGCAGTTTCTTTTTGCTAGACTTTCCAGTATTTCTCCCCAGACAGCAGCATTTTATTATGATTTCAGAATACAATGTATAACTTGTGACGTTTACAGCAACACTCACAATCACATGTCTAAAGTTTCTCTCAGTTGCACTGGAACAAAAATCCACAGCTCTCAGTAACTGTGACTGCACGAGCTGATATTTCATGAAACGATATGAGTCACATTATTTTAATGCGACTCTGAATGAGTCAGGATCTCTGTTTTACATGTGCTTTTATAACGTGACTTCGTGCGGCCATGTGAGTGTGTTTATTTTGATGTGATCGCATAGATGTCCCCTCATTCAGCTGTAGGGCAGCACTGACTCATGGGAGAGCAAATGTTCTAAAAATGCCCCGTTTGTGTGTTGCTGCGTGTTGCGCTGCGCGGGTCGAGCAGCTTAATGGTCTCGCCGTACAAATTTTGACTTTCCTCTTCGGTGTTTATCGTTATTTTACCCTCATAATTCTGAATCGAATCCACCGGCAGCCTCGGTGCTGGCTCCAAAAATGGTCCTTCAATCCACTGAGCTCGGCATCTTGTGTTATTGTGGTAGTAAGGCCTTTTAATGTAATTATCTGAGCATTAATGTGACTTAAAGTGCTGTTAATCCAGGTCTATGAGCCAGTATGAGTATCCACATAGACACAGATGTTTATGGTCAGTGTGGACGCACCTTCCTAACCATTCTTGTAACACTAGCCATTAACATACCACTCCACCTTCTTGTTCAAGTGCGGTTCCTTCTGGTTTCAAAAGATGAAGATGATTGCAGGCAAAATCTTCAAGTCTACAAATATGTGACTTCATCATGCCTGCATCCCTGCTGTGTGTGGCTCTCATTCCAGTTTAAAACCATGAAGCACTAAGGCTGCTTTGGCCAGTGGTCAAGATCGCCATTTAAATTAGAGAATGATATGAAAATGAAACATAATTTGAAGTCATGAATTGTTTACATCGGCGGAGGGTGTGTTGTGTTAAAAAACCCAAACACCCGATGACGCTGCGGATCACAACTGATGATGTGCTGCGTCGTTTGCTCCATCCTGTGGCGACAAGAACATCCACAGAGCGCTGAAGCTTCAGGGATTCATCCATTTAACTTCAGATGCCATTAGTAAGCTTTTAAAGTAATGCATCATTTTTATGTTAAGATGATAAATTACAGCAATAGTGCAATGGTCCTTCACCCTAACCCCTGTTTAATGGGTCATTCAAAGACTCAGCTACACAAGCCGAGTATAGGCTCCTTAGAGCAAATGATAACACCTGTGTCCAATCAGCACCCATCTGGTTAGCTCGGATCGCGTTTGGGCCGTTTGCTGTTCCTCAGTGTGAGAAAAAACATTCATCTTTTGGACCCCAGACATTCATAACAAACTCGCCCATAAGTGTGGGTTAAAACCTCAAGGAAATTATGCATTTTTAAATACTTTTTATCATTTAATATTGTTAAATGTTTCCATCTCTACAATAGTCCTTTATCACTGTATGCAATATGTCACCCTTACAGTTAATGAATAAATGGAACATGACAGTACTCTAGTAGTTTTTTCTCAGGATTAAAAAAAAAGGCAAAGTTGCATCATTTGAAGGTAAATTGTTATGCTTGATTTTGCAACACCTGTAATTACAGGTTATAGCATGCGGTTTAATGGAGAACCGGCTATTACATTTTAATTAGGAGGTCTGTGAGCAATGTTGATCTGATTTTTATGCATGTGGCATGAGTCAGCAGAGTTTAGTGAAAGGATAAGTTACCTGCAGAGAAGCGGGAGATTTGCAGGCTGTCGTCTGCAGCGCTGCCACTGCTCCTTCTTCCGCTGCTTGCAATGTTTTAAACTGATCTGCTGACGTCTGATTTCCTTGTGCTCCTTCAAAAAAAAGCACCTAAGTCCTTTATGAACAACGCTGCAGCAGACCGAACGGTTTGGCTCGGATAAACATTCATTAAACACAGAATTTTTTCAGGCCTAAATGGGCATCGCTGCTTTGATTGACCTGTATGCTCACACGTGCAGCATAGCACAGCACTCAGCCCTCTCATCCAAATATCATTATATGTGGCTCCCAAACATCATCTACTTGGCTACATCATATTTTATATACAGTCTACAATTTAAATGAAAGAAAAGTATGGAATTTATACAGCTTCACTCAAAAACCAGCTACAACAAGGAACTTTAGTTTGTACTGCTGCTCTGTTACACTGTTGCATTATGTCACTGTATTATAATCATGATAAAGCTGCTTTATAACCTGCATAGCCCGTCTCTGGTCATATTGCACACCTGGGTGTAGCTTTGGCGCGTGACGCTTTACTCGCTCGTATCCATGGACGTGAAGCACGATAAGGTCACAGAGGTAGGCAGAGGACTCGGAGAAATGAAAAAGACAGAAGGTCACATGGCAGAAAGGGCGAGCGCACGTGGCATGAATGCAAAACTGCAGATACTGCTGGCCTGGAGGTGTTTGGTTACATCACTCATTTCTGAGCAAACCTTGCCCATCATGTGGTATCATCGGAGAATTCGATGAGAGCAGCTGAAAACGTGCTATAAACAGAAACACTTACCAATTTAATTTTATTGCTTAAGCAGGCTACAGTTCATTGTTCTTTGTGTTGATATCTAGCTTTGCATTTATGACTAGATCACATTTACAAATACAAGCATTTAAACTGTTAAAATGAAATGATTTCTTTTTTCTTTGACAGCTGTTGCTTTAAAAAAAATTTAGAAATGTCCTCCATGTTGAATCGCCATTGTACAATACTTATATTTTACCCCTCTTTTTTTTTTTTTAAAGAAACACAACAGCCGTTAGTAATTTAAAGAAATATTTGCCATTATCATGAAATATTCTTAATGGTTTTTTCCTCCGTCTCATCTCACAAACTGTAATCATCATTGCTACTATGTTTGTTTTCAGCCCCCAAAATTAAGCTAGTTACCCCAGCTTGCTTTGGCTGCTGCAAGCTGCTGTACCTGTACGCAGGAGGATCAGGGCCACATTGAGAAAAAAAAATAAACTGTGCATTTTAAGAATAAATTCAAAATTTTGAGAAAAAAGTCAAAATGCGGAGATTAAAGTTGTCGTTTCAAGATAAACAACTGCCACGCCACATCTGCTATACTCTCTCCAAACTGCCTTGTGCAGATGAGTTAGTGAAACTATACTTTAGAATCGGTTTTAGAAAGAAGGAAATTATTTCTCTTTAGTACATGAACACAATGCATTTATGTAAGTATGATAAGTGTGAGGACGTTAGAGAGATGGCGCAAAAAGCTGCATCTGCTCAGAAGGTAAAACTGCACAAACTGGCAGCGGTCAGACGCCAGGACATCGATGGTTGCGCCTTCGTGCAGCACAGAGGGGACATGAAGACTCACAATAAGACAGCTGATCAAGTTGTTTCATCTACCCGAGGCATTTTGTAGAGGGTGTAGCAGCCGTGGCAGCTGTTTGACTTGAAATGACGACTTTAATCTCAAAATACTTTATGACTTTTTTCTCGAAATTTTGACTCAATTCTCAAAATGCACAATTTTTTTTCTTCTATGTGGCCCTAATACTCCTTCGTAGTACCTGAAAGATGATTAGATAGAAGGAAATGGAAATGGACTGGTGATTTTCTAATCTTACTGACTACTCAAAGCATTACTAGCCACATTCATACTGCACAATGCTTTCTTCTATACACTTTAAGAACTGTATCCACCTTACAGCCAATATAGAATCACCAGTGAACCTAACATGTTTCTGGACTGTTGGAGGAAGCTCACATGGACACAGGGAGATGTAAAGTGCACACCGAAAGGCCCCGATCAGGCCCTAACTACTGCCAAGAGACAGCTAAATACATGCATTTTGATACCACAGATGTAGCCTATAAGCTAACATCTTTAATTCTTGCTCTTGGAATGGCAGCTGTCAAAAGCCTCCTAATGTGCTGCAGGGGACACGTGAAAATATTATAAAACGCTGACCAAGCAAAGGTAGCAAGCCTTTCATGTGAGGTGAACCTCGCCTTTTAAAGTGCCGCCGCTGAAATTTTCAATATTTTGTTAATACCAGAATTTCTAAGTCCTCTGGAGCCCATGCTGTATAAAAGCAAATATATTTTTCTTTTCTAACCCGTGACAGGAGTAAAGGACACACTATATGTTGAAGGGGAAAAACAGAATCAGCATCTCTCCTGGGGTAACAAACTGTCCAGAAGTGCTAATGTTATTCCAAAGTTAGCTGAGTGATGAGCACCCCCGCGCGCACTCAGTGAGTCTGGTTAGGTGTGTTTATTTTGTTGGTCTGTTTCTGGTAAACATTTTGGACAATTAAGCACCAGTGTTGTGGTTTCAGCCTTCAAATTGTGTCATAAGTGGTTGCCAAACGCTTATTCTTTGGATCAAGTGACCATAAACTCTTCAGTCCAGGTACTGTTTGAGAACCAGCCCATATTAGCTATGTTACCTTTACATAGTGGAAACCATGCTAACTTCACTGTGGGCAAACAATATGATCTGTGAACCGTGTCGTACTTGGTAAATCTCTTTAACTAATTTCAGTGGATCAAACTTTGAGCCCATCATTCTTGCGGTGCTGTACTGGTGCCAGTCTTTGGAACCAGTACCTCTATTTTGGGTGGAAATGTGTGAAACTGGTTGTAGGTTAAATTCTGGTAGAAACGAGCGATGTGTGCGAGACTGACGGGAAATCTTTACACGTTTAAGCTGCGTCAGGGAAAGTGTCTGCGATTAAAACCTATAACGTATCCTCGGAAAGCCTTTAGAGGCATTTCACTAAAACGTATTAAGAGCAAACAAAAAAGAGAAGGAAAAATGATTCTGACCTAGAAATACTAATCCTATCTGGGCAGCGGTTTTAAAAATGTTTGTGCATTTAGGGGAAAAAGGAAAGCAATATTAGGAGAGAAAAAGAAGAGAAGATGTTTACTTTAACAGCTGGGCAATGAATTGGTTACTTACACACCCTCATGTGCAGAAGCACACAGCGTACTAAGGATTAATATTTTTTTCCTGTCTGACCACACTTCCCTCGATCTGCCTATTACTGTCTGGTGAAAACGTTGCATTTACAACATTTCTGAAATTATAGCCTCATAACTGCACTTGTGGTCATCAGCACACTTCGAAAACATGTGCTACTCTAAAGTTGTAAACAAGGCTTTTGCATAACAACAGCATGAGCTAGAGGCTGGAGCAGCATGCGGTGTAGTGAATATGTCAAAGCTTGTTAATATTTACAGCTCTTGGCTTGTTATGACCACTGCGACAATACTGTACATGTCTGATGGTGTTAGGCTCAAACTGCTGGCTTCCTATTCAACCTTTGCCAAAGCCTGTAACAGCACCGTGTTCGGTTTAATGGCACGTATGCTGCAATTATCGGGGACCAGCGGACCGGAGTTATTTCCGCACAGAAAAATGAAAAAAACATGTTTTTCGTCGGCACTGACGGCGTGCGATTGGTGCTTGCTGACACCGGCCTCGCGAAGACCGACATCTCGATACCAGAACATTCTGGAAATAGTAGGACACCACTGGATGTTACTGCATGTAAGTTTGCATTTTGCATGCAATTCCGCTAATAAATAGGTGCAATTAATTCCGCATGCTGGAACTATTCCTGGTCACTAGGTTAGCTCCAGTTCACGGTTAAAATGGGTTGAATTATTTATGGTAATATGGTTACCGTACCTGAGGATTAACTTCACGCTGTGTTACATAAATCGACTTCATTTAAAAAGTAAAATCACAAAAACAAAACTGTCATTTCTTAACCCTGAGTTTTGTTACCGTAGGCAGCATCCAGCACACTAACTGAGCTGTAATCAATTATAGTTTCAAGATAATTGTGTTGTTTTTTTTTAGAAAAGTAATTTAAATCCATTTATATGCACTCTCAGACCCAGATCTGCTACACTAGTAGCTGCAGCTGGCAGGTTATTAAAGGTAAACAGTGCATCATTTTGCAGCTGATTTAAAAGAAACATTTAGATTCTTTTCTGTTTTTCATCATCAGAAGAGAAAACTTCAAGTAACTGTTGTTTTATCTTCTTTTCTAATCATCAGTGTAAATCAACGTTTTCCTCCTACTGACATATGTAATAAAAATAGCACTAAATTGTCATATTTGATAAGATGAAACTAGCTTTTTTCTTGGAAAACTGATGGACTAAACATCTTTGTAGATAAAGCTTAAAGGCATAGATTAAATTAAATAGTTATATGAATGATTATGCAAGAAAGTAAAGATGGTATATGGTCAATTTCATGTACGTGTGCCAATCATGTGGCCTTTAGTAGAAAGGTAGAAGTAGATTGTAAAACCAGAAAGAAATGAATGTTTAGAAGTATGGCGAACATCAGCATTAGGTAATCATGGCTGATCACCATCTGCTTCTTCAGCACCTGTGGGAGTTTGAATGGACAGCAGGTACTGCAGCCACAGGAGGGATGACAGCAGCGTGATAATTTTATCCAGATTGCATTCGGAGCCAGAACAGGGTTCCAATATCCTGCTATGAGTGCAAACCTGTACATGTTTAAGAGGAGCTATGGTGAATGGTAAATAGACTGGAGTCTTGCCAAAGGATAGTTCAACATGAAGACTAGAGGACCCGGGGATTGAACCACCAACTTTCTAAACCCCAATGAGGGCTCAAACTGAACCCTGCCTGTGGTCAGGCCTGAATGCTATTTTCAAAAAGAAAAGAAAAACACACTTGGAGATTAAATATAGCGTGCTCTAGAGCTTAGACAAAATGATTGGTACAATATTTTGTTCATTTTAGAGTGCTGGCTTTTCTGTAGTCTGCACCCCTTTTCCCAGTTCCCAGAAAAGAGACCACACATAGTAGGCACATTGTGTACCAAATTAAAAACCCACCAATATGACAGACCTCTGCCTCCCCCCCCCCCCCCAAAATTGAAGGAAATTTAGATTCATATGCTACATAGCTTTCAGTTGACAGCTGTTTACATAATTTGAGGTTTTTATAAAGTGGTTTCCTAATATTCTTTGCAGCCTGGTAACAGATTGTATAATCCTGGCAATAAATTTGTGTACATCTACAGTTTTTAGTTTAAAACAGTTCAGTTTACTTCTTTTTTACAACTTGTGGTGCACCACCCATCACCGTGAAGGCTAAATAATTTCATGGACTTCTTTTTTTCTAAATTGACCATAATTGAATTGATTTTGGTCATTTAACACAAAGCACAAGATTTACCAGAAGTGGCCACTGAGTTTAAAAAACAGTTCAAGAATGTTGACCGAACTGGGGAGCTTGGTCAGATTAATGGATAAATCCATCAGAGCCGATCTGTTATCTCTTTTATGGTCATTTGGATGTTGGAGCCCTCCTCAGCTCCCGTCACACCCACGTCCAATATGTACGATCTACGTAAACTCCACGCATCGGCTCGTTCACGCACAACTACGCACACTAACAACGCCTGGACATCGCTTGAGTGTCTAGACAGTCACGTGACACTTGGATTGGCTTCACTGGGCCAATCAGTTCATTTCACCAGAGACAATCAACGCATCACTGAATATGAGAAAATAACATCAGAAAAACAAATAAATTGCGACTTAAAAGTGTGGCGCACTGTGCCGCACATTATCAACGATGCTCGTTGCTCTACAATTCATGGCACGCATCAAAACAACACAAAAATCCATCCATCCATTTTCTTCCTCCTATCCGGGGCGTGGAGCCCGGACCTCCCTCTCGCCCGGCCTCCTCCTCCAGCTTACGCCTGATTCAGGTGCTTGACAGACGGGGAGCTACGTCGGGGGAAATGAATGGAGAGCGAGCGACGTAGCTCCCCGTGTCTCGAGCCCTTCAGACTTCAGCTGCTACGACGTAAGTGGCCGATGTAGCTGCATTTATACCTGTGCAGGTGCATTAGGTGTGTTACCTTTCGGTCGTGTCCCAGTGTTTTACATGCGGTGTCGGCCGACAGAAACATAAAATGCTGGCACTTTTTCCCGCTCATGGGTCCTACGCTCAGTGTTTTTTGGGCGCAAACACATTTGTCCCGCTAGTTTTCTCGCTTCTTTGTACAAACCGGAAATGCCATCTGGTGGCAGATGGCTGCATAACATCTAGGACAAACATTTACCAGCACTGGGTTTGGTAATAATTAGACTACCCAACTAGTACGTCTGGTACCGACTAGTAACAATAGCGACGACTGGGAGGTTGAGGGTCCTGCGCAGCTGTTCCCAGGACTGCGCTCTTCTGGACAGAGATCTCGGATGTTGTTCCTGGAATCTCATGGAGCCATTCTCCCAGTTTGCGTGTCCCATTTTGACCTTCAGACTTCCAGGTCATGGTTCCCGTTTTTTCTCCTCCTCTTTCTTGGATTTCTCAGGTACTCACTAAGAAACTTTGTGGCCGTCTTCCTGATGTACTCATGGATATTTGTTGTTTCATCCAGGATAGTGGTTCTGACACTTCCTTTTGCTTAGCGTACAGTCTCAGGGTGCTGGATTTGGGGTGAAACCCTCCATGCATGGTAAATAAGAAAGCTCCTTACCACACACACACACACACACACACACGCACATATATTTTTTTTTCTCATGAATGAAAAAAAGTGTTTTAATGGAACTCAATCTTAAATATTTCTCAGGAATTTAACCACTTGTTTTTTATGGGTGAGTGTGTTTTTTCTTGTTAAATCGATGTGGTCACGCAGTTTTCTGAATTTTTCAGCTGCTGGTTAATGGAACTGTTTTGACTGTGGAGCTTTGTGGCAACTGGCCGCCCAGAGTGTCATTGTGCCGCCACGAGGTCTACGAGAAACAGGCATTAAGGCATGCACCACAGTTAGCCGTGTGGTTTGCCACAAACCAGGAGAAGGAGGGAAGAAGAAACTAAGAGGCAGTGGATGTAAACTAAGCTCTCTTTTCTTCCTTACATTCATGTTTCTTGTCCTTGATCTCGATCCTTTTCTTGGGTACCTTAATTGTTTTAATTGTTGATTAAGGAGAAAGCTTAAGGAGAAAATATGGAACGACTGCACAGAGGATCGAGGCAGTTTGAAAAATGTTAAAATCCCTAAAAGAAAGTGTCTGACAGCAAAGGTTTGCGAACCAATAGGGTATAAAACACTGCAAACATGTGACATGCTGACGGAGGCTGCTGGGTGACCTGCAGGCTGGCATTCTGAACCCATGGAGCCATTTGCCTTTAAGCAAAACTGCCTGACCATCCCGGGCAAAGAGTGGAGCAAATTTGCAACCATCTTGACTAAGGTATCATGTGAGTCCTCTCTCCTGGCATTAGCATAGCCTTATTTGCATTACACTTTTAATATGAAACAAATAGCCAGCAGTAGCTTTGCAAGAAATTTGTGAAATAAAAATCCTCAAGTTGCACACATAATGCCAGACAGTACACAAGCCAATAAATAAGTTAAATAAATTTACTACCACATTAAACTGTAGGCTGATTTAAACATAACTGCTCTGGTTATTTCAAGTTGCAAACTTCATCTGCTACAAAGCCCGTGCCACCGGTACACGTTAATGGTGACTATGAAGATGAGCAGCCTGCACTTGCATATTCGGGTCCTGTGCAGTAAGAACATGTGTTCTGGTTGGTTCTGCTACATATTGGTGAACATGCTGGCTGATCTTCCCGGTGGCGCCCGAGGTGCATCGTCTCAGATTGGATCTGTTTCTAGAGCCGGAACGTTTTCGATATCTCAAATCTGTCAAGCAAGCACTTAAAGTCACCGTGCTGCTGAAGAAACAGCCCCCACTGCCCACTGCTAACCTTATTTCATACAACACATTCCAAGGATTTGGATGTGTGGATTTTGTTACCTTTGGAGGAAGACAGATGAACCCACAGACTGCTAGCTGTAGCCTCCAGAGAGGTCAGATGAGACACGATGTAGCTGATATGCTTTGCTCCTTAGTAGGTTCCTAGAATTTCCTAGAATTAACCTTCCTGGTGGTTCCCAGGAAGGCTACCATTCTGACTTTCTCACTGCTGCATCTCTCAAAGGAAACGTGAATCATATGCAGAACCAAAGTAAAGACGCTTTATCTCCCAAATCAACTTGTAACATCGGTTTCATAAAATTTCCAAAAATTATTATGGCTTAATGATGACCTAATAAGAGGATGGAGAAATAAAAAGCACTTTGGATGACAGCACCAAACAGCCACATTTCTTATTGTGCTGACTCCTAATATCCTGCTAGAGCAGCTGCTGGAAGTTATTGGAAGTGGTATTGTGATATGTTTATGCTGGGAGAATGAAGGTATGAAAATTTAATCTTGTTTCAGTGTTGTGTTCCACTCATTACCTCAACACACACTTAACAAATAACTCCTGCAGTTCACAACGAAAACAGAGATTGTGCTCCTCCATCAGTGCTGTCTGTGACTGCCAGTGTCAGATATGCACCTGATATCACAACACTGAGGAGCAAATAACAAATACCGGAGCATTTAAAGGAACGCCAGGAAAGTTAATGAACTAGGGAAATTTCTGTTATGTAACTGAGCCATGAACGCGCTCTCGTGCAGCCTCAGGCATTTGTTTACTTGAAATCCTGGCAGCAGCGACATGGTGATGAACAACTTTATTTTGATACATGCAGCAAACAGAGCCCGATGATGCGCGTGAGCCTGATGCCCCTGCTGTTATCTATGAGGTCAATCACGCCTTTGACCACATGTACTTAAAGTATTTGAATATAAAAATGAAAACACATTAACAAATATGTTGTACGTTAACTTGTGTTATTTATAAATGCATTCATATTTTCACGAATGGATAAATAGTTTATTGAACATATAAATTAAAAACACTACTACTTATGCACTGTTCAAAAAAATTAAAGAAGCACTTTTTAATCAGAGTTTAGCAACAAGGCAGTTAAACGTCTGGGATTCTGAGGTGGTCAGTAAGTATCAGAGGAGGCTGTTAATCAGTTTCAGCTCCTGTGGTGTTAATAAAATTAACAGCAGGCGCACTAGAGGGGCAACAATGAGACAACCCCCAAAACAGGAATGGTTTTATGGGTGGAGGACCCTCACATTCCTTCCTCATCTCTTCTGACTGTTTTTTTTTTTTCACTAGTTTTGTGTTTGGCTAGGGTCAGTGCATGAGGCTGTGCCTGGACCCTACAGAGGTTGCACAGGTAGTCCAGCTCCCCCAGGATGGCACATCAGAAGCCCCTATTGATGCAAACATGGTCCAGATGTTTAGTACTTTGATTAGAAGCAGATAGCTGCTGGCTGTGCCTACCTGTCAGTCAAAGCCTTGCTGAAAGCTGTTATACATTTAAAATAATCTCCTGTATAGTAAATAAAGGAAAATTAGCTCTGGATACTAAAATGTTTTTTGTACCAGGCTGTAAGTGTTGTTGGTGTTACGATGGTCACCTGTGTCTGCTTCCCTCGTCAGCCCTGGTGTATTTAAGTCCTGTGTTTCCCCTGCTTGCTGTCGCGTCCTCGTCGTTGTCAGAGGCGTCGTCGCTGTTCCCGTTTCCGAGCCTGTTCCTTGTGTTTGCCAGCAAATAAAGTTTAATTTGAGTCGAGTGTCCTGCACTGGGGTCCTCCTCACCTGCCTGCCCAGCACAGCAGTTCATGACAGAAAACATGTTTGTTTTGGTATAAAGTGTGGCATTATAAAAAGGGAATTAACTCACTTTGGGAGCCCAACTCAAGGGGCGCTTAAGGTACAACAGGTATTTTGGGATTTCCAGGCTCCAGCCCCCCCCGTGACCCTGACCAGGATAAGTGGAAGAGAACGGATGGATGGATCCAGGTGGACACATACAATCAGGTAACTGAGTTTTCTTGTATCTTGACAGATACAGTTAAGGTATGAAAACCTCTGCAAGTTATAGCAAGGAATCTTTGATTCAGACGGGCTAACTGCAGACAAATCGCTTACCAAACAACAGCTTGCATGTGAAAAAGAAATTTTCTATGTGCGTGTGGATTGTGGTTTGGGACAGTCATTTTTCCACCCCGCTGATATAAAACCAAATGAAAACTGAATAAACAGGGAAAAAAAGAGAAATGTTTTTTTTTAATCTTCAGACAGCAATAAAGCTGCAGTGTGGGAAAGAAACCTGAAATGTGAGCGGTTTGGTTTGGAAGCCCTGGATGTTTTTGTAGAACTAATATGACCACAAACACCAAGACAAACAAATCATTGACAAGAGGATGTTTGGGATGACAAATCGGAGCGTTACTCTAATATTCCCTGAGATTTAAAGTTACTTTTCTGGGTTTGATCTTATATCATATATATATATATTATATTGTGAGCCTTAGTGCTAGCTGTCAGTACAGGAAACTGAGCATATGAGTGAAACTGTCTGAAGCGGTCTGAAATGATATTTGGGTTAGGCATGCATTTTTTTTCTTATGATGTTGTAAATGGAAACTTGATTTGATTTAAATTGATATGAGGATGCAAAGTGACGTGTTGATCTGTTCTAATGAAGCTGGTTCGGGATTGTTTTTGGCCTTTAATCTATCTTTACACTCCTGCCTGTACATGGCTCTGCGTGCTTGTGGTGGATTTGGCTTCCTCCTCGGACAATTCATTATTTTCTGTCTTCTGGTTACAGTGTAATGGCACTGACAAAG
This sequence comes from Cichlasoma orientale, assembly GCA_034780415.1. Taxonomy (NCBI): domain Eukaryota; kingdom Metazoa; phylum Chordata; class Actinopteri; order Cichliformes; family Cichlidae; genus Cichlasoma; species Cichlasoma orientale. Next base: position 16,347 of record JAVDPK010003019.1, on the reverse strand, counting down.
TGTTTAGGTCAAGAGCTGTAATTGGCTTTATGCACGAGACTATCCATTATATGACTCTCTAACCACAGTATTTACTGCTTTCTAGGGAGTAAAACTGAAAGGGAGAGGGAAAACAGATACACACACAAACAGGTCAATTATGTTAGTGGACAGCTTTGTGGACAAGAGCTCGAAATGAAAACGCTAAAAACATCTTCCAAATTTTGACTCATTTCAGACAAAATTAAACGATAACTGACAATTAATACATTCAGAGTTGTTCAGCTGTAAAAAAGTAACTGGACTGTTGCTTAACTTGTTTCCTCCACCTCCATCCATCCATCCATTTTTAATATTGAACCCAGTGAAGAGCATGTGACTCAGAGTCAGCAATACCAAATTCAATTTAACTTCAGAGAGATCTGAAATTATGTTTAAATGACACTCATTTCTAGGTACTCTCTGCACTGTGATGGAATTACACTTGAGAACGCACTTTAAGCTCGTAGGTGTATAATGTTCCCATATTCTCCTCTGTAACCCATATCTGCCTGATACCCTGATATGTGCTGATCCTTTCTTCCTCAACAGGTTAGTAGGTCAGAAAACTCATCATGTGAGAGTGCAGCCATTCTGTGTGGTTGTGTACACACACACGCACACACACACACACACACACAAACACAGATGTCTGGTCTGATTACAGGTGACCTATATTGCTCCTCTGTGAATCAGGGTGCTGCTGTGTGGTTTGTAGCACTCTTCACTGTCACTCTGCTTTGTGTGTCTTTTTCAGCTGCTTCTTCATTTGTGGACAGAAAGTCCACAAATTTCTCTTGTCTTGTTTTCTAGTCATAATTTCAAGGACAAAATTATGAAGCGCTGAAAGGCTTAAATATTTGGCCAGAATCAGCTAAAAGGTAAATAATGCATTTTGAATAACTTCCCGTGTTGCTGTTTTTAAGTCATCGATTGTATCTCGAGAACAAAGCGTGTTGTGTGATCAGTTTTCTGCGATGCAGTTTGATCTTTTAGACCATCGACCGTTTGAAGCATCATTCTCCAGGTTTGCATCATCTGATCGTCTAAAGCAGCACTGAAGGGTTCACCTCACAGCACCCACCCTTCTTGCATTATTTACTTGTTTTTCACATTTATAAACTATGAATAATCAACTAATTTGTAACTAATCATCAGCTTCATTTATTAAAAGTAACTAGATACAAGCTGTGTTGTATCTAAAAGGTTTTAATAACTGAACCCATGCATCACATGACGATCTGATAATAACTATTTAAAACGCTGCTTGCTGTTTTTAATGCATGAATATCAGTCTCTTTCTAGCCCAGAAAAACACCTTTCTTCCATTTTCTTTTCAAATCACTGAGCCAAATAAAACGTGGCTCCCCCGCAGAGCTCTTTGTGGACCTAACCTCTTCATCCTGCCTTCAGTAATATTTAAACAAATAATTTATTGCCATCTAATATCTTGTTAACAGCAGGGAATGGAGAAGATTTTACATGAGGGATTATGTATCCTGGGAGAAGCAAAGCAATTCTTTCTTCCTGTTTAGACTGTTTTCATGTCATGTCAGCGCTTTAAGAAATAAAAATATCGACTGACCCTCTTTATATTTTTTTAAAAGGGCCAGTGTTTCCATTTTTTTTTTAAAGCTCTCTGTTATTTTTACAAGATTTCTGCAGGCAAATGGAACCTCTTATGGGAAAATACAGTAATCCTAAATTTTAGCACAAGACACCACAGCAACACATCATTCCAGAGAAGGTAGCGGTTACACTGAGTTGAAACTGCCTCTTTAAGAAAGAGCTTTTAGGACAACGAGTACTCGTTTTCCAGGCGCAGTAAATGGTACTTGAAGCAGGCTGCGTGCGTCTCATTGAACAGTATTATTTGCTGTGGTTTCTACAGTGGAAGAATCTGCAAACATAACACTGACATACTGTAGTTTAAAAATTTATGTAGTGAACTTGGCGGATAAAAGCTGTCTGTTTGCATTGGAGAGGCCGAGCAATATACCCTCTACATGCATAAGTGCATTCACTTGTTGATAGCGTCTGTCATTAGTTGTTGCTGGGTCTAAAATAATAAAGCATCATGCAGCGAACATAAATATCCAACAGTTCTTTGTGGAGCTGCAAAGTCATGTGTCGAACTAATTTGTGTATTTGTTTAAAAAAAAAAATGAAGTTTTAATGGCTGTTTAATAGTCTGAGCATGTGGTTGTAGCCACAGTGGAATACAGACCACCATCGGTTTCTAATGGAGTGCAAAATAAAAGGCCAATTTGTTATGTTTACTGCCAATATGCAGAAATATGTTTATACGTAACACAGCTCTTTGTTATGGAGTCGGTCTAAGCATTACAAAAAGCTGAGTGCATCTGTTGTGTAGTGAGTCCTCATATGTATTATACAAGCTAGAAACATGCTGCGTTTGAGTCTGTTAAATGTTATTTAAAGGAAATTAAATAATAAAATTCTAATTACTCGGTTTTTTTGGAATAGCAGCAGAAATCTGTGGATGTGCACCCAGCAGTCTGCTAACAGAAAACCAATTATATTTGCATGGCTATGAGACACTGTGTGTGTGTGTGTGTGTGTGTGTGTGTGTGTGTGTGTGTGTGTGTGTGTGTGTGTGTGTGTGTGT
>JAVDPK010003018.1:166974-190115 GCA_034780415.1 Cichlasoma orientale | reverse complement strand
GTCGCGGGGGGGGGCGCCCATACCAACATAATATTTTCCAACAGGAGAATGAGATTGTTATAGGGGTAGCAAAAAATGCAATCATGTAAATTGCTATAGTAAAACAGGCAGTTGCTTTCACACAGAATGTGGATGTAGCTGTTGAGAGCTGTGTTGTCATTATGTAATTGTGCCCAAATGGTGCTGCTTTGTATTGTCACAATGTATATTTTTATATGGAGCCCAGGAAGAATAGTTGTTGTGATCCAAAAGCTAATGGCAGTCTGTAAACACAAAGTATTTTGATTGGACAGACTGAATGCTGACTGCCAAAGACTCTTTTCAACTACACACAGAAAACTGTGCAGGAATCCCTCTCTTTGAAAATTGCTTAGCGTTCATGCTTGCAAACAGAAAAGGAACGATCACGGCGTGTATATTTAGATTCAGGATATCCCTCAACAATTGCGGCATGGACAGTCATGACAGGAGCCGATCTAATGCTGCAGCTCCCTCTTAAGATTGAGCACATGCATTTCTATTGCTCCCATGGCTACTTGAGGCTTGCACTTGTTTCCAAGCAATTTCATGAAAACAGAGTTGCTGGGTGGAAAAAGCTAGTTTCAGTTGACTGACTCTTGAAAAAGCTTAATTTCTGCATGCGCATCTATTTATACTTTACGCCTGCGTGTCACGCTCATCGCTACGCAAATGGAAAATAATGAAGGAATACTTTCTGCTTCCTTTAGCTTATTAATATATTACTATTATTTTTCCCTATGTTTTTTGTTTTTGCTGTTGTTGTTGCATTATTTCAACATGTTCAAAATGAAGCCACAATAAAGAAAGAAACAAACCCAGTCGATCTGACAACCCTTGCAATATCACACAGACCCTTAAATATTTCAGAGTCAGAAACTTTGATGATCTTGGGTCAAACAATCAATGCTAATCTTGCTAATGCAAGATCTGAATTCCTCTCCAACCGCATAAAGCAGCAATGAAGGCATTTAATGTTATATTTTTGCATTATGGCAGTAAGTTGCTTTCTGCTGTATTCTGTTCTATTGTATTGTTGTATTAACTGCAAGAAAATTAGCTTAATGTGCACCATTTACTCGATTTTTTTTTAAGCGTTTGCTCCTCTCCTTTTATAAGATTTTAGATCACAGGTGGTGAATGAGCAACAACGCAGGAGCACTATGACTGCTGCATACAGCAGTGTGCTAATGCCTTGAGACACCTCTCATTTCTGTATATTTTGCTAGCAAAATGGGAAATAATTTCAGTGATTTCCTGAAATGTGCAAACATACATAGAAAGACAGTGTACGGCAAAAACAGAGTTTATACAATTTTAACAAGCTTGAAAGTCAATATTTGGTGTGACCACATTTCAACATGAACTGAACTCTCTGAGGCAGCTTTCGTGTCATTTCTTTCAGCAGTCTTCAGGAACAGTTCTCCAGGCTTCTTGAAGGACATTCAAAGCTCTTCTTTGGATGTCAGCTGCCTTTTGCTCTGTTTTCTGTCAGGATGATCCCACGCTTCAATACTGTTGAGGTCTGGGCTCTGGGGAGGCCAATCCATCACTGATAGGGTTCCACTGTGTGTTTTTTCTATCCAAGTCTGTACTGCATTGGCAGTGTGTTTGGGGTCATCGTCATGCTGGAAAAATGAAGCCAATCAGATGCTTTCCCAGATGGTATTGCATGGCAGATCAAAATCTGGTGGTACTTTTCTGTGTTCATAATTCCATCAGTTTTGACAAGATCTCCAACACCACTGGCTGAAATGCAGCCCTTCACTATGTTTTACAGATGGCTGTAGACACTCACTGCTGTACCTCGCTCCTGACCTCCTCTGTACATATTTATGAGGAGTTGAACCAAAACTTTCAAATTTGGATTCATCACTCCATCAGACCTGCTGCCACTGATTTTCAGTTCTTGTGTAATGTGGCATACCTCAGCCTTTTCTCCATGTTTCCCTTCCTTAAAAATGGCTTCTTGACAGCCACCCTTCCACTGAGAACATTTCTGATGAGGCGTCAGTGAACAGTAGATGGATCAGCTCATGTGTCAGGTCTTTGCTGGATTTTTCCTATTTCTTAAGGACATGACTTTCAGATACTGTTCATCTGCTGTAGATAGTTTTGTAGGCCTGCCACTTCTTCTTTTGTCCTCTACTTGTTCTGTTTCCTCAAACAACACTTTTAAGGACACGCTGCACACCGTGCTGAGATATGCAAAGTTTGTGGCCAAAAGTTCTTTAGAAATCACCTTGTTGGTGCAAAAATACTATTTTATTTCTGCGATTTTATGTCTGACAAACTGTGTTTTCTCTGGCATTTTTCATAGATTCAACCAAAGAACTGAGAACAAATTATGTGTTTTAGCAACAAGCTGTTAGTAACAAATTATCTGCAGCTGCAAATTGCATCTTATATATCAGATGCAATTTAAAATTGGTACTTTTCTAAGCTGTGTGTTATCTGTAGACACAACACTGGTTCATCCCTTGAGTTAGGTGACTTTTTATGCTTAAATGATTCATAGGTCAGTGTTAAGTGGCTTAACACACAAAGAAATTCCTCTGAAAATGGTCGGGCACAAGGACTGAACTGAAAAAGCAGCCAATGTCCAAAGAAAAACAAAAGACCTTAAAAAAAAAAAGCCTGGAAAACGCAAAATATTAAGAAATTAGGGGTGACTCGAGACTTTTGCACAGTACTGTGGCTTGTTAAAATAAATTAATAAAAATATCAAATAAAATAATACAATAATAAAATAATTGGGCGAGCAACTCAAAAAGAATCTAGTCAAATCTGACTTTTAACATTTTATGACATACATTGACTTTAAATGACAAATGATAATTACTGAAAGGACACTGCGATCATCAAGTGTGCATTAATTATCTATGTAAATGCTGAGCACTGTGGATAGCAGTATGCCTGTGTGTCAAACTGAGGATATACTGTCTTTCCCCAAACATGTGAAGGTTCTCTTCACATGGTTCACTCAAAGTTATAGCTTTTGTCAATAACACTGGCAGCTTACGTCCTAAACATCAACACCAATGAAGCTGCCTGTTTTAAATTAGCATTTTTCATAAAAATGATATTGACAGGAGCTAATAAAGGAGCTAATAAAGGAGGGTTACATTGGTAAAAACCCACTGCAAACTCTGCTGCAGTCTAAGTCATACTGAGTTGTTGCTTAAGTACGGCTGGTTTCAGCTACAATAGTTGGTTTCTATCAGCCTGAATGTACACATTCACATTTTTCTGGTCAATCAACAGCCAAAAACTCCCAAACATATTCAGATAACTAATATTTAAACTGCATTAACTTACAGTGCACATTAATGCAGAGCACTGGTTACCTTAGAAATAAAATAATCGCAGCAAGCGTTCAGTTTTGTTATTAAAAAAAATACCCTACCTTGTATACCTGCGTATGAAAAAACTGTATAACATGCTACATGGATAACACACATCCAGATGTTAGCAACCAAATGATATATCCGATTAGAGCTGTGAAAATCAGTATTTCCTTTGACAGTGCATTTTGTGATTCAAAATCAAGGCTGCAGCACTGTTATGTCACTGAAACAATGCACCGGCTTCACCACAGTGCCTTTCTGACCTTGTTAGATGCTGTTTTTTCCTTTACAATAACAGCCTAGCATTGGGCTTTTGTCCACGCTGTGGTGGCCTTGCCTCTATCCAGCTTCTCCTGTGTGAATGACAGCTGATAAAAGCCCTGAGCTTTTGCTGGCGTCACCACCACTATGTAATTCCACTGCAGGGGAGTGTGCTTTTAGCTATGAAGCCCACTGTCACAAGAGCACTAAAGACACAGGCACAAACCCTTGCCAAATTGCCCTCTAGCTCCAGAGATATTTCATCTGACATTTTATTGACAGAGACAATTGTCACTAACCATATGATATTTATTGTATTGCATCAGTAGCCCTGCATCTACCACCACCAGCACTGAGATAAGGCTGGCAGCTGCATCAAATACAGCCACCCTAATTATGAGGGTCCGCATTAAAATTTCATAACAAAAAACAAGATGACAATAAAGCCTCTCAAGTCAATAATGCGCCAAGGCAGCACAATACAAAATTATTTTCAACAACCAAGGAACCTCAAGTAAAATACTGAACCGAGCTTAGTTATGCTTGCAAATGCGTGTGTGTGTGTGTGTGTTTGTGTGTGTGTGTGTGTGTGTGTGTGCGCGCACATGAATGCAAGTGCATGTGTGTGTAAGAGAGAGAGAGAGACCTTGAGTGCAATGGGAGGAGTAGATGCTGCAGCATTCAGGGAGGGAAAGCAAAGCTAACTGTGAGTCAGACTCTCGCTTTCTCTCTCTTCGGCCCTTACCTCCCTCCTTCCACTTCCACTCTCCCCTTCTCCTCCCTTTCTCAGCACTTAAGCAGCTGCCTCCACTTATGCAGGGCACATTTCAGATGACAGGAGGGAGGGAGGGAGAACAAGGGGTGGAAGGGAATGATGGGGGGGTATGGCAGGAGGAGCACTGGGGGGGGAGGGAAACAAAAGGTTGCACGATGATTGCACAACGATTCAAAAGCTGCTGAAGGGGGGCATTCCAGCTTAGGTGAGGATGCTTCCCCCTCCTCCTCCTGCTCTAAAACACCCGCGCTGCTATACATCAAACAGAAGAAGGTTAACCGCTAGACATAGTAACCTCTGTAATAGAACTGTTTTCTAATGACCATCAAAGAGTGTTTACTACCTCTGCGCCTGTGATTAATGGCTGTATGCACGGGCAAGATCCTATTTCACGTCCTCTGTCCCTGCGCTCAAAGATGGTAAAGGAGATGTGGAGGAAATGACAGTTGGGATGGAAGATCCTTCCAAATGCTCCCCTAGGATCGTTTAGGATGTGGCTTGATCGCCCGATCCCATCTAAAAGCACGAGTGCCTAACATCAAGCCACGAGAAAAGAAGCCGCATTGAACTTGTTGTGATAACACCGCGAGTGTGTTTTTACAGCCTTAATGAATGATGATGACGATGCAGCAGCGAGAGCCAAACACCTACAGGCTGTTTTACATTGTTTTATATTGATGAATCATCTTTATGGTAGTAGCTTTTGTAAATTAGATTTCAAAGATAATATTCAATGCCACAATCTAAAAATTCTGGATTTGTTACCTGAAGTAACCACAAAACTAGAAGCATCACTGTCAACTTCTTACGACTTAAGAGGACGACGACCATTTTTTCTAGCTTTTAAATTATGGAGCATGCATATTCAGAGTGGCAGAACACGAAACAACTGACAAAATCTGTTGTTCTTCCATGCCTGCAAGACAAATACATCTAACACCCCTCTGACAACCAAACAGGACCGCATTAGTCGGATCTCTTCAAAAACCACTGAAAAAGAAATCCTGGAGCAGGTTTCTGATGTTCTGGTGCTTTGATCATTGTTTGTTTTAAGGGGGAAAATGAGTTAGTTAACTTTATCCAAATAATATGACTACTTGGGATCTGCGGACCTTTAACCCTGCCAGCTGTAAAGCGTGACTGCGGTCAGTGCTTCTTGTGTTTTGCTGATTCATCGTTTAAAACAAAGTCCTTTGCACACTCACTACAGCCACTGGAGGGTGTTGGCACTTCAACACAGCAATAAACAACAAACTCGGGGGCAGAAACATGAAACCAAGGCTAACCTGAAAAACAGTTCATCAGCTGGCCACTTGAGGCTGGATCCATATTAAAATGCCGATAGTTACAGTCACAAGTCACATTATGGCCCAAGTTAGGTGTGTGGTTACTTTGGTAGACAGGTGGGCACTGACCAGGCTGCTAAGCAAATAATGCAACTTGACTTCTTGACCAAGTTTGTGCTAACTTTGCCTTTTGGGAACATTTTTAATGCGGTGATTTGATTAATTCTGTGGCTCGCTGTGCGGTTCATTTTAACAACCAGTCAAATTACTCCTCTGCTACTTAACGCTAATACCAGGTACCTGTAATATCAGTGGATGGAGCGTGCTATTCAAACTTGGTGATGCTGGAGAACAATGTTGTTGAAGTTTTTGTTGCTATAATCACAGCTTCAAAACAGGACTTCACAAACAGTGGCTGCATCAGTGTGTTGTAGTTCACCATAACATCTCTCTCTCCAACAGCCAAATAATTATAAGTCCCCACATGGGCTGCTGGTACACGTATGTGGAGTGAACTGTGTGTGAAAAGGAAACAAAGACATTTAAAAATAAGAAGCAAATCTATGCTGAATGTCTTTACAGATGCAGCGGAGAGGGCAAGAGTCTGCCAAGACATCAATCTGGTGACTTATTAGACTTAAATTAACTCATATTTTTGTCTACAGTGGGGATTTAAACCACACAGAGAGTGCCCTGCAGCTTTCTCGATAACAAACTTAATATATTTGAACTTTTCTCAAAATATTTTAATGCAATTATCTAAGCTTTAACCGTAACTGGTATGATGTCAGTACTAAACACAATCTTAAACCTGGATGATATTTTCCTTGTAATCAGTGCACTAACCGCACATCACTAGACAGTCATGTCTAATTATTGGTGACAAAGGGACGGTAAAGTTGTGTCACTGTAAGGTCTGTTTCCCCCTGCAAACTGTGCCGATGGCTGAGAATTAAAGATGACTAACGCTGTGACTCTAGCAGCTACCAGAAAGGAAGCTAAGTCACTCCCCTCAGTGTTGAGGGGGCAGGAGGCTGCAGGAGTGATGCAGGACTTTCTGCCACTGCTACAAAAGCAACACCATCTCCCTCCTCTCTGTGGCCTGACGCGAGCTGCACCGATCATGCCAAGTTTATTTTTTCTTTTTCTTTTGATTTGTGTTTTCTGATTAGTATTCACACTGGGATTTACTGTTTCATAACGTTAAAAAAACACAGCTTATCTGTGCGGGTCATATTGGTTTGGTTAAAACCATTAATCATTTCAGCACATTCGCTCACTGTCTAGACTGCAAATTCTGTTTGAAGATTTCATTGCCATATTTGGTTCACTTACTAAAAAGATCATGTCAGAGATGAATAAAAATTAGTAATTTTTTTTTAGGTATTTCTGCAATATCGGGAAAACTGTAAACTGTGTTGCTAGCGTCACATGTTTTTAATTGTATTATTATCTTAGATAAAATCATTCCAGGTGTTCATATGGAGGCTTTAAAAAAGCTGTTTAATGATGTTAGGATGTTTTAAGTACAGAACCAGAACCAACAGCTATTAGCCTTTATGCTACCTGCATAAAGGCTAACAGTAAAAGAGCTAATGTGGCTCGCTCCAAAGTTCAAATATCACCTACATACATTCAAAAAGACATGATGGAAATTCATCAATCACTTTCTAACTTATAATTGTAGGTTAGCAGTCAGTTTCTTCAGTCCTGCATTATTAAATATAATTCATCTACACACAGAATAAGCTCACTCCGTGTAACATAAGGGGTCCCTCGCAACACTTTAATCACACGAATTGTCACCACACCTTCTAAGTCTTTGTATTTAACCACTCCCACCTTATGGTTTTGCCAGTGCTGCTCTCATTAAACCTTGTAGGCACAGTTTTTGAAGATAAAAAACAGCTCTATTAAAACCACATATGCTTCAGTACCTGCCCAGCACCAAACAGCAGACAAAGTTAGCACCTATCAAAAGAACAAAGTCACGCATCTCGCATGTTAAGGACCCAGATGGTGGAGATGAAACCAGACAAAGCTAAAATAAGAGGGAATATTCAACCACCAACTTATCTTGCCAGAAACTCAACTCTAAAAGAACAACAGTGCTGCTCCTTGTTTGCAAGATGTGAGAAAAGGTTGTTTGTTTAACAATAGCAACATCTTAAGTTCATAGCTTTCGGTTATGTGACCGGCACGGAAAGCTGGAGGGCAACATGCCAGCCAAATCTGAACACTCCACGGAAGCGCAGCACATGCCTGTCAACTTTTCATTCTTTTTTCAAGCCATGAATATTTAGATCCCCTTTTAAGAGAACAAAAATAAAGATATGTGAACAAACTGCAAGTTTTGAGCACTTGGGATTCCAATGCTGCATCCAGCACAGTATTCCAATCACTGTGCCCTGCCAGACCACCTCTTTGGCACTGGTACATGTATCTTGTGGAGAATCCCTTCCTTTATAACGTTACCAGGATGAACATGTACAAAACTGCTGAGGGTTTTTTTTATTTGCTCGATCTGGATGGGTTGGTAATTCTTCTGTTTGGGAAGTGGACAAAAAATTATTCACTGTCAAAACAAAGGGGAGCGCTAATTAGCTGACACTGGCTAGCTTAAAAGTGTCGATCTGCTGGTTAGTTTAGGTTAACTGCAGAACTCAAAGGCTGTACAGATAAATAATAATATTCTGGAAAAGTTATGTGATTTAATTCTAGACTTATTTCCGGTGTTATTTGGAATGACCCACAGTTGACAGCCTGAATAGATGCGGAGAAGCAGGGATTCATACGATTTGGCCACTGCTCTTCTATGGCAGTATTAGCAGAAGGCTGTTCACATGCAGTGGCCTGCTCTGTTCTTTACTAGTAGATGTGAACAAACTGAGTGGCTGTCTGCTAACTGTAGCACCAGTTTCATGTTCTTAGCTGACAGGAGCAGCACCTGGTCTTCTGCTGCTGCAGCCCATCTGCCTCAGAGTTCAATGTGTTGCACATTCAGAGATGCTCTTCTGCATACCTTAAATGCAACAAGTGGTTATTAAGTTACTGTTGCCTTCCTATCAGCTCAAAGCAGTCTAGACATTCTCCTCTGACCTCTGGCAGCAACAAAGCAGTTTCACCCAGAGAGCTGCTCCTTACTGGATATTTTTCTCTTTTTCAAACCATTCTCTGCTAATCCTAGAGACGGGAAAATCCTAGCAGATCAGCAGTTCCCAAAATACTCATCTGACACCAACAACTATGCCATGTTCAAAGTCACTTAATTCACCTTTCTTCACCAATTTGAGGTCGTTTTGACCATGTCTGCATACCTAAATGCATTGAGTTGATTAGATGTTTGCATTATCAACCAATTGAGCAGGTGTATCTAATGTAGCCAGTGTGTGTGTGTGTGTGTGTGTGTGTGTGTGTGTGTGTGTGCGTGTGTGTGTGTATTCTAAAAGTAAATTCATGCTGTTTCTTCAGCTCTATTTCTTCACACATTTGTTGGAGCATTTACTAAATGTTTGAGTAAGAAAGAAACACTAACGTTTAGCATAGCATAAGTTATAATAGCACATTATCTGATAGTCCTTTGAGTTAAGTGATTATGACATGCATAGAGATCCAAGAGAAAGAGCAGACTGACAATAATAATGACAAAATCTGTGGTCTTTCACCAGCACTCATCTGGTGTGAGTGGTCAGCTACACCCAATGAGAAGTTCAGTAGATTTTTAGCACCTACCAGGAAAGCCAGCAAGCAATAAAGTGAAAAGGGTCATTAAATCTCGTAGCTCTACTTAACTACTTCACTTTCTTTGGAAATAATTGCAAATCATGTTTATACACACACACACACACACACACACACACACACACACACACACATATATATATATATATATATAAATTTTTTTTATGATTTAAAAATTAATTTTCAGGTTACTGTGAGGATCTTGAATAGAAAATTCATTCATTGAAGTAATGCCAGCATATTTTTAAACAGCTAAAAAGAAAATCTATTTCTTCCATTACATGCTGGAGTTCGGTTAGCTTACTGTTTATTTAATTCCAAGAAAATGTACTCGCCTTCACTATAATACGATGCTATAAATGTGTTTACTGAAAACATACGATCAGTTAGTGAGTTAAAAAGCCTGAGCGATGAAGATGAAATATATGTCGAGGAGCCTAAAGTAAGCATTCGGCAGACATCCACTGGCACTCTGGCCTCCTAACTCCTTATTTTCAACACAATAAATGTCCTGCTTATATGTCCACAGTCTCCTGAGTCAAGACAAAAGCAGCTCATTGATAACAGCTCAATAAGTGAGTATGGGGGTCTTCTAATGGCTTTGAGGAATCCGCAGTCAATATGCGACAATAATGGCTTGCACATGGCCTTTTTTAAACTGTAGTAATATTGCAGTAGCTTGAATTTACATGCAAACTTTCACAATGCTGTTAAAAGCACCAAATATACAACTGTAACATAAATATATATTGTTCTTTAGGTTTTTGTTTTTTTTTAACTATAATAACCATAATTCTAAAAAAAAAAAAAGATCTATTCTATCATATATGAGAGAGTTATTATTTTTCTCTATAAATGAATCTTTTATGAGCATTTTGTTTTTTAAAATGAGAGCCTAAAATGAAGACAGTTCCATCCACATCACAAAAATCCATTCCATTACTCTCACAGTAAAGACTTCCCTTTGTTCTCGGAGCCACAAATTATTTCCCCGTTGCTTCAGAAAGCGACTCCTTTACTTGGCTTCAAAACCAAAGGACAGGGGCAGGAGGGGTGGAAGGAGGGGGGTAGCAGAGGACAGAAGGAGAAGAAAGGAGATACACAGAGAAAAAGCGAGCGAATGAGGCAATGGGAAAGGGAGGGCAGCGGGAAAAAAGCCAGTGAGGCAAGGCAGGGAAATGCAGAGAAGGGTGTCAGTCATGTGTTTGTATGTGTTTGGGGGTAATAATGAGGAGGGCATGGGACAGAACAACAACACTACTCCATCTACAAACTCAAATCTCGATATTCACCATCTCTGGCTGCTAATACGACTCCTTTCTTTGATATTTGTTTTCCCTTTTTAAGTCATTGATGTTATTAGTTTTTGAAACCCGGCTTAGAGGCTTATTGATAGGCTGTGCAGATGGAAATATTAATGGCCTCGGAATCGCTGATGAGAAAGAACAATAATTCTTGTCTACTGCCCGTGAAGCTGCAGCACGTCTACAGCCAAACCACGCCAAGAGGGAGTTTCTGTGTTTTTCCTGCATTGAGACTCTCTGTGCTGCAGTTTTGGCCACTGTGTGTTTTTAGTGTTCTTCCTCAATAATAAATGAAAATCCAGCTTTCTTGCGAAACACTTAATCGGGCAGTATGGAATCAGCAAGAGCAGTAAAAGGAGCATACTGTCACGGCTTTAATGTGTCTCTCTCTGTGTTCGGTGTTTGGCGGGGGGGGGGGGGTGGCCTCTCTGATGTGCCACAGCTGAAATTGGCAGGCTATCAGTCACAACCCTGTAACACAATGTACAGCATTTCTAAACAGTATAAAGAGAAATGACAGCCAAGAAGGCAGAGAGGCAGATTGAGAGAGGGGGAGAGAGATGGAGACGGTGCAAAACAGAGAGCGAGAGTGAGAGAAAAGCAATTTTTAGAAACCTGATGTGTAAGTCTAAATGTTTTCTTTACAACTGGGTCAGAACAGCACATTATTCTAGACTCACTGAACAAGCATTTGTCATTTGACACGCTCAGATCCAGCTCTAGGTGCCGCAGGTTAAATTTCTAGTCAGAATAACACAAACGTCACAGTTGTGGGCTTAAAATGTTGCCAGACTGTGTCTGAATTAAAGCAAAAGTTGGCAAAATGTTTGGGAGGGGGGGGACAAATGAGAACCAGTGTTAATCAGGCCTATTGATTAGAGCCTGTGTGAGTCTTGGAGGAGCTGGGCGCCAGTGGCTGTGTGCATATGCACAGGGGTATTACCAGCACTTATTCTTTGGGCCTGTGGGACAAAGCAGCCTCTGAGAGAGGTGATTAAAAGGCCCAAGCTATTGAGCCTCTCCAATCAATGGCCTCCTATGCTATTGGACAGAGCGGGAGGCCACTTCCTAAGCTACATACACACACACATGCTAACATGCTTTCACCTTCACAACCCTGTATTTTTCTTCTCTTTGCCCCAAATCCTAAACCAGCTTCATTAAGTGTCGGGGCAAAGGAGGACAAATCCCCATTGGCCTCCTGTATGGTTTTCTTGACCATACCACATTGGAAAGGGACTTGCCATTTTCATCATGTGCAATGGCCAATTAAACAAATCTAATACAGGGGAGAAGCTGGGGTGTGGGATAAAAGTGGGAGCTTTTCATTTAAATGGATAAGGTTAATGAGTTATTTGTATGGTTGACGTATCCTGATGGTTTAAAAGGTTAGGCGCATCTACACAGCTGCCCTTTGGAGTGATCTCCTCCGTTTCACGCTCCCTCAAGCAGTGGTAATGAGAGGTCACTGTGCACCATGAGGGCCCTGGGAGCTAGCAGCCCAGCCAGACAACACACAGTCACTGACATATTACTATTTCCTCAAAAATAAACAGGCCTTGAAGAGAGGAACAGGTCATTTCAGCCCTTTCTCTTAACCTGCCTCTCGCACTCTCTCTCTTTCAATATCCTGACAAGTGGTCTGCTCTCAGCTCGCCGTGACCAGAGAACACTCCTCTCTCTTGTTTTTTGGAACATCCACTTTCATATTTTCAATAACTGCAGAATCCTATTTTTGTTTCCTAATGGAAACCCTCTCCTTTTCCTCATCTCTAAATTCCATTTCAGAGAACCGGCCCGCCTTCTTTACATTCGCTGCCATAACAAGATCTGCTGGGTTTTTTTGTAGCTGAGAGTCTCATCAACACCTCGGGTAATCCGGTCAAAAATATCTGCACTGCTGACACATAATCAGTTATGCTAAACATAACTCAAACACAGCATGATTATTAAAGAGCACACAGCAAACACATGCAGCACTATTCCCGCTGCCTTAATGGCCTCGCTGCAGCCCCGGACGTGGTCGGCGAGAATCGTGAGAAAAGGGCTGGCTTTGCTTAATTCAGAGCTATTGATTTGGTAATTATTTCAAAAGCCGCTATGTCCAGATTCTCACAGATGCCAAAAAGCCCATATCACAGGCTCAGGGTGTGTTGCTGTCAGGTTTGCCAGTGTGAGCGGACAGAGGCTGTGGGTTCTGCTTAAGACAGAGTATTGGACAAACACAAACAAACGAGGCAGCGGCCACTGTGACTCAGTGCTCTAATGAACCAGCGTATTGACTTGCTGGCTTTCTCTTTCTCTCTGCCTCCATGTCTTTCTCTTTCTCCCTCACACACGCACACACTCTGCCTCACTCGCGCTCTCCCTCTGTCTGCTATGTTTGTATGGATCCCAGCTGCCACTCGGAATACCAATTACTGTAGGTCCAAGATGGGGGGGGAAGAGTGAATGAGAGAGAGAAAGAGGGACTGTATGAAAAGGGGAGAGAGAAAATGAAGTGAGGAAAGAAAGAGGAGAAGCCACGTAGAGGAGAGAGGGAACTAGCGTGCTGGCTGGCAGGTGATGCAGGACACTTCACCTCACTTGGTCACCAGGAGAAGCACCCTGGTGTTGTAGCTGATGGTGAGGGGGAGAAGGGGCGGGAAGGGAGGGAGGGGGTGTCTTCATTCCTGATGCAGTGACACCTCACAAGGAGGGAAAATCAAAAAGGCGTCTTCATGTGAGACACTTACATCCCTGATGCTCCCTGACACTATGACACTTCTGCAGCTGACACACAAGGAAGAAAAATCAAAGGGGACCTTTTTGTGGTCGACCACAAATAGGTGCAGCTCCTGCACAGGGAGGAAGGGAGGGGTGCCACATTCTCCCTGTGAATTCCTGGGACAAAGCTGGGTGCTGCATCTCCCATTACCAGATATTTGTATTAGATAAAGGGACTTAGACCAAGGGGAGCTTTTGGGTCCAGTGGCACTCCTTCGCGCTCTCCCTTTCTCGTCTCTTTTCCAACTGCCGCAACAATTCTCATGACAACCATAATGAGCATGCTCACATTCAGCACGATACCACTAATTTGAGAAATTTCCAGCACAAAGACATAATTAGACAAACTAATTAGACGAAGACTTCGCTGCACAGAGATCCTCCACAGTTCAACTCATCCGCCTACCTGCCGATGACTAAAATAGGAAGCAGCCGTCAAGCCCATCCATGCTTATTCCCCTCAGTTAGTGCAGTGAGATGTTTGTGAGATGGCGCACAAGGGAAAATAACATGATCTCTCCCAAGGGCTGCAAACGCTCCTCAGCAGCAGTACAGCAATGCCTTTGTTGTGGCTTTAGTGTCAAATAGGACTAACAGGTCTTACCCAGCCACAGATTGTCTTCCTATTTATATCTGAGGCAGCGACGCTGTCTATATGCTGTGAAAGAAGCTGCACGGTCCTACACCTATATGCCACTGTGCAAGACATATTAATAAATCACAGAGAGACACTCGCGTGTGCCGTGAACACTTAAAAATACACAGAGCTCCGCTTGAGGTGTTCATAGTGAGCTATAGGTGAAGTGGTGGGTTTTCTAATGAAGAATATGACAAGAGTACTTAGAGAGAGTTGGAGAGGCGAGGGAGGTAGAAAGGTAATTGATTTTAAAAGTGATGGGAAAACCCACAGGTCTCAGGAGGGAGCAGAAAACCATCTCAACGGATACAGAAGCCCCAGCTGCCTCCAAGAATAATGGAATTAATTCTTAGTCTCACTTAAATACATTTTATAATGGGAACTTAAATTAACATTTGGTAAGGCCCCCAGAGATGGAGTCAAAGTGTAAATTGTTACATTTTTTTTTTTTTTTTTTTTTTGCCTTTCTCTCAACAATGGAGCCCTTGTCCTCTGAATACGTGTTCCTTGTAGGAACTCAGTAAATAACCATGCTCGCCCATTATGATTTTGTGCAGCGTATGATGAAAAAAAAAACACAAATCATTTTATTACTACATGAAAACTGACTGACTCGTGCATATATAAAAAAAACAAAAAAAACATCCATGCCCACATAGAAGTCAGGGGGCCAAAATAAGCATGTGCACATGCGTACATATACACATTCATATTTCCAAATGTTGGCAGACTGTCACTGCATTCATCGTGGAGTCTGAATAGTGGTGGGCTGATTTGTAAGAGCACAAGAGAGAGAGGCACAGACGGTGTGTTATACTGTTTGTTATTGCTAATTTTCAGTCAGCTCAGTGAGTCCAGGTAGACTCACAGCACCTTGGCAGTAAGAGTCAGCACAGAGGGCTTCTGAAAGAACGGGCAGCCCCTAAAGGGGAATATTTATGTGTGAACACACACACAGAGGACATTATACTGGCCAGCATTCATCTGCTGGAGACTTACTTTAACCTTAATCAGAACTGCTACTCCCCAGCGCTTCACCTTCAAATGCTGGACCTGCCTTGTCCCCATAAGGAAGACAAGTCCCCATTATATGACCCTGTAAACAGATTTAGGTCCCCACAACATGTGAAATACCCACCCACTCACACACACACACACACACACACACACACACAAATGCTGAGCACGTAGCACATACAGTACACTATGCACAATGCACATGAAGACACCGCATCTCCAGAGGCCTCATCACTCGAGCCAAAACACCGCAGCAGTATACATCTTTGATAGCAGCTTTTAAACCTATTAGATCATATGGCTATAAAGTATGCGTACAGACTGTACACCAGCTCTCCCATGACAAAGAGTTTCTCTCAATGGAATTGCCGCCATAAATAAACCATAAGCAAATCCCAAATATTGCACACAAAAGGCAAAAAAAAAAAAAAAAAGGTGCACTCATGCAAGTGCATATACACACTCACACCTCAGAGGCAGATCTCAAAGGAGCAGGTAATACACAAAGATATTTGAATATAAAAGGGAAATACCTGGTCTTGTGATGTTCCCAAAGTATTTAGCCCAAAGTGGCAGAAACAGAACACTGGCAGGAGCAGCGAAAATAGGTTTTCACTGGAAGTAATAGTAATGATGAGGGGGCAAACTTGGATTTGGTATCATTAGTAGTATCTTATTGAATGTAACTTTTTCACAATATTTCCCCAGTAGTGACTACATTTACAGCTGTCTCACCCCCCCCCCCCAAAAAAAGACTGTATTCTGGCACCATACGGACCAATATGCACAATAATGATTGTTTCTTCCCCAGAATACGTCCACTGTGTTAAAAAACAAACAAATCAAACCTCTTAGATTTTTAGTTTATTTTGTTTTAAATAAGCTGCAACCACAGATTTTTTTTTCTCTTGTTTGCTGACTTTCTCTTTTGTCCAACTAACGCTCCAATTTACCCTTAAATTATTAAAAGAAAAGCAGCAGATCCCCTCAATTCAAATCTCGAAATAGGATTTTTCTTTTTTCTTTTTTTAATTTCTGCTTAAAAATGTCTTAAACAGATATCAAATTAATTGCAGATTATTTTCCTAACAATCAAGAAAATGATTGACTCACTAATTACTTCAGCCCTGGTCCAAAGCCACCAAACAGCAACTTTAATTAAATTACACTCTCTACAATGAGCTAAAGAACAATCCTAATCAGTATACATGATAAAAACCGGGTAAACAGCACAGACGTTCAGCGCCTGCCTTCTGACTGGGTTTGACGCTCATTCCAATGGCCAAATGTCAATCAGGACTCATGAAAACACGACCAGTCATAATGAAAATACCAAACATCATTAAAAAAAATGCTGCATGCATAAACGGAAAAATAAATGTGGCACTTTATTCTAAATTATAGCTAAATACCTACATTGGAAAACCTGGATATTATTCATCAAATCCAGTAATGCTGAATTTGAACCAGTATTACAAAGAATCTCTGAGGCTTTGTGTGACTAAATGATGAATTAGCTCTTTTATCAGCAGCGGCTACACCGAGGTGCATATTTGACTCCTTGTGGAGAGCATTTTATTGGCTCAACTGTGATATATGTGAGCCGTATTCTGTCAGTGTTGCTGAGTGATGACTTGGGGAAATGGGTTAGAAGAGCACCGAGAGATAGTGAGTTGAAAAATGTGTATTTGCGCATGACAGAGCCTCAGTACGTCACCGAATGCTGCTGTCAGGGTTGAGCCCAGAATAAATGTGAAGCTGACATCCTGGCCCTTCAAGTCTCTTTATGCTACAATTAGCTGCTTGTTTATGACAGCAGAGACTGGGTCACTGTCACAATGGAAAATATACAGTAAGTGCAACTGCGTGAGAGACAACAGGAGTCCCAAAGCTGAAGAAAACCCAGTACCAGCAAAAGAAGAAATCTTACTGAGGCTCACTAGAGCTAAAACACACACACGAACACACACACACACAGAGAAACAGGCAAGTATACACACAGCTGTTCATCCTAGAAGTCAAAGTACACACTTCATACACTCTCCTGCGATGCATCTGAAATGAGAAGTCCTAATTATTATTTCCATTGTGTCCCACTCCTGTGACAAGGACCACTAGCTGTGAATGATTATAATTATTACCCGTAGTAGAATAGCAGTCATGCTGTTGTATCATCAGCAACATCATCCAACAGATCAGGGTCAGATCCAACTTGAAATTCATGTATGCAATGCAATTCACATCCTCTGTGTTAAGATATTCAAAAACATTTCTCATTTGACTTCTGTTCAGATGCAGTATGCATGGATTATGTTTTGCCTCTGGCATGCTATGGTAAATGAAAAGTAAAGCGCTATTCGTCAGCTGACTGTATCTGACAGAGAGACCGTTGCATCTGCTCAACAGGCTTTTTTTTTTTCTTCTTCTTTTTTTACCCATTATGCTCCCTGCATCAACCACAACTTATGATTAAAAATAGCCATTTGATTCAATTATCTCTAATGTCTGATTAGGGCACAAATGCCGCAGTCTCCACAAACAGCAGCACAATTAAAGGGAAATGAATTACAGCAGATCTTTGAGCGACTGCTAGCCATGTCATAAATTTTAAAATACAAAACTTGTATGCTGTGGGGGGGGGGGGAATAAGATTTACAGCAAAATATGGCCTGTCTCTTATTTGTACATAAATTCACAACATCGTTTAGAGTAGCAAACAAGCCTGTCTTGAATGGCTGGTAATTATGTACAGCAGCAAATAAAGCGTGGTTTCTTTCTGAGGCACTGGTGGCTTGTTAAGTGGTGAACAGACAAAACAGCATTTAGAAAATGAAAGGTGCAGGGAAACATCCAGGGCACAGCGAGCTTCTCTCCCATTAGAAACAACACTGTCTGTCTCGCGACCGTTTGTTTGTTCCAACTGGCTGTACTGGAAAGACGCACCCTGAACCCCCACCACCAACAGTAACTATGTCTTTCTTTTCTTCTGTCCCCCTCTCCCTCTGTCTGTCCATCCAACCCTTCCTCTAATCTTCCCACCATGTCCGTCCCCCCTCTCCTATGCAGCTCCTCTCGCTTTTTTTTTTTTTTTTTTTTTTCTTCGCTCACACTACATCCGACCTAATGTTTTGGTCTCGTTTTTACTTTATCAGGCCCTCTCTTTTCAACCCACCCACCTCCACTCCTTTTACAGCCACCAAATCAAAAATAAAGCTAACAAATGTTGCCCTAACAGTACATGTCCATGAATAGAGAGCTCCTATGGCTTAAACGTGAGGAATCTAGGAAAAAAAAAACATGTTCAAATTAGACAAGGGGCACTGCAGACAAGGGTAATCTATTAGTATTATTATATAACAAAAAAAAAACAGAGCTGTTATTGCCACTGTGTGTGCTATTACAAAGGAAACAATGCATAGAAGCACACTGTGTGAAACCAATTAAAATCCAGCCCCAGTCATATACCTTCCTCTCTTTCTAGTCATGTTGTGAATATGCCATATTTTCTCCATTCATAAAGCTGCACCTGTGTCCACTGCATTAAATCTCCACCTCTTTCAGCTCCTTCTCAAATTTTCCAGCATCACATCTCACGATCTGTTTCAAGAATCCCACGAGCTGAAATACAAGGGGGCCCGGGAGAGTGCGAGCAGAACTGGGGAAATTTCACATTATCTATCTATCTGCAATATAAGAGTCTGATGTGGAAGCAGGAAATGAGCTATGAACGTCAAGCCTGCATGCTCATGGTCCCAGTGGCCACCAGCCTACATAGTGAGATCAAGTAGGCAATGTGGAAAGTGGTTTAATAGACCCCAGTTTAATTGGACTTTTATTTGTTAATGGCTGAAATCCTGATGCATTACTTTAATTATCTTGGCAGAACTAATTCATGAACACGTAGGAAAAACGTGGCCGGACTTGGCATTTAAATAGCATCCAAATGCTTTCCCCTGTCTCTCTTTCGTTTGAAAGCTCCTATCCTCAAAGTACTCTGCTTCTGCCTTCCATGGGATTCTCTCTGATAGGACTTGTAAGGCATGTGATGGTTTAAACCCTCAGTGTGCGTTAACCAGCCAGCTGTCATGAATGAGTCCACAGAAAGAGGAGAGGAGAGCACTGAGGCCATTTTTCTCATCTTTTTTAAAAGCACTGGGGCCCACCCAGATCCTATATGTGAGCATGTCCGTGTTTGCTCTGCCCTCGGAGTGCAGAGTAGGTTTGGCTGCTGCCATGGAAGTGAAAGAGGAGGGGAGGGGCGGGCTCACTTCTACACTTACTAAGCCCACTCACACATGAGCTGCTCTGTCAATGCTGACGAGCAGCCAATGAAAGGTGAGTTCCTTAATGTCTTTCTGATTGCGTTGTTTCTAATTCATTACATGACTGCACTGTAACAATTCTGCACTGGCGCCACACGCCTCATACTGACACTTAATTTCTTTAAAAACGGGGCATTCGTAGCAGTTTAGCACAGTTTGACTGAGAGCCAAAGGGGAAATTTTTCCCCTCTCTCAGCCTGTGCATGTGTACAGCATTTGTGCATTTCAGCGTGCGTGCTCGCAGCAGAATGCATTTGAGTATGTTTACATCTGTGCGCATGCAAATAGTATGCGAAAACAAATGTGCATGTCTTCCCTGGAACAGCTCCCGTCTGGGGGGCAGAGCAGGCGGCAAAGAGCTCAGCAGCGCCTCAGTCCCTCAGGACAGACTGCAGCTCTCTCCTCGCGGCCATGAAAAGCAATCAGAGCTCAGCTTTCTCCCCTGGACTTACCTCTGCCTTTAATTACAGAACTCAGCAGCAGCACAGAGAAAGACTGCCTCCGCTGGGCCACAGCCAGCCCGTCACAACCCCAGCACAGGGCTGCGGTCGACACAGCAGGCCTCTGCATACAGTGGCCTGACATAAGCACAGTGTGCTTAAACATGCAGTCAGCCCTGGTGAGCTCAGCATGCTTCTGCACAGACTGAGACTCTGCTAAGGTGCTTCTATACTATAGCAACACAATGTGCAGAGAAAACCACAGTGCCCCAGGAATAAAACACAGCAAGGCTCCATATAAGCTAGGAATGCCCTTTCTGTATGCCTAATGAGATGTTCTCACCTGTGCTCTAGCAGGATAATGTAGCGTAAGTGACTCAGGAATTAGGAAAAGAATAATCAATAACACAAATAAATGTTTGTTGCTTCGTACATACATACAACGTCAACGAGAAGCATGACCCTCAGATATGAAGAATGCGAGCACTTGTAGGAAAAAGGATTACTGATGAGGATCCATTCATTGTGTATAATTGAGACTCTTTCCCATTCAAGAGACATGAGAGTAGAGGCCCAACATGTGCCTTAGGCTGAGCAGAGGAGAAGCCACAGTGCACACATGGACAGGGGAAGATAAGAGACTATGTACACAAGCTGCTGGTTTTATTGCTGCAACATAATGCTCGGATAGCATTTTAAACACATTTTCAGAAAACCTGCCAGCACCGTCCTTGCTGTAGTGGAACCGTGCCACGGTGCTGAAATGTGTCATTGGGCTCGATTTCTCACCCAGGTTAAACTGAACGGAAAATGGCACTTTGGTGACAGCAATGAGACTGACCAGGAGGAGACGTGAGTGGCGAACGCCGTAAAGACAAATCTCCATGACACGCTCGGTGGCACATCACAGAACGAAGGCACAGCTGATATGATAGCTATCATCATTTCCGTATCTATGATCTTCAAACAAGGCCCTCTCCCCTCCACACGTCATATAGCTTCGGGTCCAATGGCACACTGTGCCGTCACACACGATAATGACACCCACATCAACGTGTCAACTCAATTTGGCCCTCTTATAGGCTCTCTTTGACTCAATCAATGCATGGCCTTCCATCTGGTTTCCACTCCTGTCTTCACATTAGAGGAGCGGGGAGTGACAGACATTTTACTAACAGCTCACTATACCTGCCCCCTGGACATCTGCAGTTTATGTATTCCAAGTAAATAATGCAACAACTTTCCCAGCACGTGCAGCAAAGTCAAAAGCACCCTGTCAAGCAGGCTGCAAAGGCTTCAAACATAAATCAAACCCAAGTCATGCCAGGTCAATAACTGTGAGCTGAACAGATCATTAACTGTGGCGATAAATTTGCCACTTTTTTTTTTTTTTTTTTTAAATCCCATCTTACAAGGCATTCCAATAAACATCAGCCAGGCACATTTCTAGCTCGTTAAAATTTAATCCAATTAAATCCCTATTTAAAACAAAGTTGCACCTCCACAAAACCAAGCACAGAGGCTGTTATCTTGGGCTGCAGCTCATTATTTCTCAGAGAGGCTTGTCTGGCTGACAGTGTGGTAGACTGGGACATCCAGTAAACATCTGTCATGAAGCATCCTTACAGGGGAGCACAGACACAGTAAGCTACTGATCTAGTGACCCGACAGTGCAGGCATTCACACATGCCTTGGTGCACCTGTGTGTGCTCTGCCATCGTGATGTTTAGGCCAATTTTAAGGATTTGTGCTTATAAACCATTTATGAATCATTTATTCGCCATCACAGTGGAGGGGCCTAGAGAGATGATGTGTTATCCCATTAGGTTTCAATAGCCCATTCATGAATCATTCATTAGTTTGGACTATAGATTATTCCCCTTTATTCATTTCTTATTCATTTTTTGGGGCAGTATACTGCTCAGGATGCATTACGTTGCTTCAAAATGACGTCCACAGGCCACTGTTTGTCTTCAAAACACACAAACAGTGCAAGGGAACTGGCATCAATAAGAACATCCACACGTGGCATCTGTATTTGTGTTGAATTTCTGAGCCTTAAGCGAATAGATCAGAGCTTGTGCTTTAAGTAAGTGGGGGTATTTTTCGCAGGGAAAAGGTAATCGATGGAGCAGAGACGAATGAATGTAGGCTACGACAGCTGTCCCAAGGAGGTAGGGCTGCTACTACACCGCATGCATGGTGTGAGTTCTCCCTTTGAATAAAATGTCCGATCAGACCAAATCAGGGAAGGCAGGGATATAAATCAGTGTGTGTGTGTATAAATCAGGCTGTCCTGTGCATACCAAACAGAGCTCGCTCTCTATTCAAATACACACGGCACGCTGAATAGCAGCATAATAGCGTTTTCTCTGCCTACCTCCAGAGCGTATGCGCCCAAACTGCGTTTTTCCCCCGTCGCAATGGGATCCTTCTCAGCTGCTCTGGACAGTATCAGAGATGCGTCTTTCCCCCGAAATGCAAACACTTCCCCTGCATGTCCCCCCACCCTCCCTCCCCGCCACCACCAGCAGCAGCAGCAGCAGCAGCAGCCCGGGCCTCCAGTAATAGCAGGTGGACGCGCCTCTCAATGATGGAGACAGCGCGACTCTCCTCTCCCCCGCCGCTCCATTTTCAATTACGGAAGAATTCGTATTCCAGGAAACGCGCTATAGGGCAGCCAGCATGTCCTAATATCGCCGCTTTTCTCAGGACCAACAGGGGCCGTCGCCTCTCAAACTCCCGATTCGTGGCGCCCCCTCGCCTGTTATCTACCTTTTACGAGATGCTTGATGTTGCCATTGTCACGGGGTATTTTTTCCTTCCTTTTTTTTTTCTTTTTTCTTTTTTTTTTTTTCAGCTGAACCTCTACCCCTCCTTGCGACGCGCAGTCTCGTAGGCGCGCACTTTACTTGCTCCCCCTCCGATTCTTCTTGGTCCGACCTATGAGCGCGCACAGCCAGCCGACGCAGGGCCACGCACTGCTTTGACGGACGCGCTGAGCAAATCAGGTATAGCCCACTCCAAATAGGACTGTATCATAACAGGGCAACTGCAATGACATGAATAATGAATAGGGTACTCATGTTTGCTGTGCTGTATGATAGGCCCACTCACAATGCGTACCGGACTGGAAGCAATATTTGGGTAGACTTGAGCCTCTCTCTCTCTCTCTCTCTCTCTCTCTCTCTCTCTCTCTCTCTCTCTCTCTCTCTCTCTCTCTCTCT
>JAVDPK010003018.1:82402-142103 GCA_034780415.1 Cichlasoma orientale | reverse complement strand
GTGTGTGTGTGTGTGTGTGTGTGTGTGTGTGTGTGTGTGTGTGTGTGTGCATAGGTATGCGTTCGGAACTCACCTTAACAGTCTCATAATTGAGCAGTGAGTCAATAGCTGCATTGCCCGCCTCATTATCCGCTTTGTTCATTTCTATCCGGAAACGAGTCCTGTGTGCACACAACATCATGACAATCACTTGCATTAGTACAGAAATATACATATGTACTCCAACACCCCGGGTCACGGACCTTTCCTGCAGTGTCTGGCGCTGCGACATTGGCAGTTGGAGCTGCACTGACGAAAATATTCTTAAATTATTTGGTTAAGTAATTAACATGCAACACTATCAAACCATGCTCACAGGAGTTCTTTCTTAATAGAGTGGAGTCTCACTGCCTTCCCAGGGAGAAACGTTCCTACTACGATATAATAGCTTCAGTGTGACTGGTAATTCCAGTCCTTAAAGTGGTATTCACTATTATTATGATAAAGTTGCTTTTGATAATCAAATGCAATTACATGTATTTCATTATTATCAAACTGAAAATCAAAATGGTGAATGCATTTTTAAGATCCTGTATATCAAAATGACAGAAAACGAGAGTTTAGTGCAAACTCTGGCATCCTTGGGCAAATCCTGCTGACTTTATTTGTTGCAGGTTGGTGTTGCCATGGATCAGGTTTGATCTAATGCATCCCATGGACGTTTGAATAGACTGAGTTTTGAAAAGAGGGCCATAACCTTGGGCTCTTTGTCATGTTCTAGCGGTTAATAAGCAGATTATCCAACGTGGGTGGACTATGTGAGGTCGTGTACTTGGTTGATGGCAATATTTAGGCAATTTGGGAAACCATCGGCTATCATTTGATGACTTGGCCTGACTACAAATTGGCTGTAAATGGAAATCGAAAAGCTTCTTGTACCAAAAAATTGTCCTCGTCTTCAGATTCTACATATTCACCCAATTTCAGAGAACGTTTAGGTGGCTGATACTTTTCTAAGAAACAAACACATGAATGAAAGGACTCAAGGTCTCATAGCAGAACACTGCATTGCAATCAATCTTGTGTAATTTGCCCGTCCGTTGCCGGCTTTAATCGGAGCTGATCTGCAGATTTCAAAGTGAGCATTTTTTTACGACGCAGAGAGCCACAGAAATATTAACCAAATCCCTTTGAAGTGATAACAAATCTGAACAACAGGCAGACAGAAAAATCATCAATCCTACCTCCACTGTGTGACGAGAATTGTGAAAATGGTATATGCTGATAAGGTACCCAAGGCCACTGCTGCAAACTCTCCACCACACTTGTAATACTGCAGAAGAGAAAAGAACAGGCAGGACAAAGCATCTTTTACACACTGCAACTCAACAGCTTTGTGATAAACGTCCAGAGACCACATCCAACCAGTCTATTAGAGTCACACGGTGCTGTCAGAGGGTATAGTTTTTGATCATTCCATTATGAAAGCGAGTGTTACAAATGAATGGGAAAAATAGAAGTAGTACTCGTTATAATGATTTAGCTATTTGGGCAATGGAGTCTGCACTTGTTACAGGCAATCTGATCATCCACGGTGGAGTAATAACACAAGCTAAAGATGAGCCGTTCTTTCAGTGGAGGAAGGGGCATCTGTTTAGGGCATACTCCACAGGAGGACATTAAGATGCAAGAAAGCTTTAGGTTTCATCATTAGCACTAATGGGCCCACCAAAAGTTCACAGGGATTCATATTCCATTTAAAATGTAAATGAGATGGTATCGCTGAAATTAATTTCCGGGAAACCGGCTATGAAGAGTGGCAAGGTGATGGTAACATTAAGCACTGAAACAGCAACACCAATAAGAAGTAAAGGCTAAAAAAAAAAAAAGGAAAAAAAAGTGTAAGCAGAGCATGTGGTAGTTTCTTTCTTGATTTAAACCTATAACTCACCAAAATGGCACTGACGAGGGCCATCTCAAAGACCGTGGGACCGAGATTGAAGACGAGCGCGCTCAAGACAAACGAGATCCCCCGTGTGCCTCGGTCAATGGCCTTCGACAGTGCCCCTGTCTGCCGGCTGAGATGAAAACCCAGATCCAGATTGTGCAAGTGGAGGAAGACGTTCTTCGCGATGCGTCGGATGGAGCTCTGGGCCACCTTGCCGAACACGGTGTTCCTCAGCTCGTTGAAGAAGGCCCCACAAGCCCGTGAGACACCATCTGGGATAGCGGAGGAGATGGGAGAGTTTAGGACACCTGCTGTGAAAAGCAGGGAGGTTTAAACTGCAGGGCTATGAAGTGAGAAACTATCCTAAACACAGGAGACTGTTATGAGGCAGCAAAACAAGAATCTGACCCACACTTTTTATCTCCTATTAAATAGAATGCAGCACATTGAGGCACTTAAGACTAGACAGGTTTTAGGCTCATTGACTGCTCGGAATACACGGATCACGAGAGCTGGCAAGATAAGTCTTTCTCTGGTCTGCAAGCCCTGCAATGCTACAGCAGCAGTCTCCCCTCTGTAATTACAGAGCAGACTGCTGTCTGAAACCTCACTACTATGGCGGGCCAGCTCACTGCAGACTAAAGGAAGGGAGGGTATCTGAGTGTACAGCAAGGCATTGAGTGTGAATACAGACAGAACAGAGCAAGAGAAAGGAGGTCTTATAAAAATGAAATGTAAAGATGTGACTGAGCTGTCAATAAACAGGCTTAATATGAATGCTGCATCTAGACTTCCACTGAAGGAGAAAAGTGAAAACAAGAATTTCTTTATGGTAATCTTATTATCGGATGCTTCCTTTGTTTTTCTTAAAGGATAATTAATATGCAGCGAGAAAACCAAGTTGTTCAGTTTGATAGCAAACCCAACTAAATACTGAAAAAAAGAAAAAGTCAGTTCATTTGAGCTCACACTCCTCATAAATTGTTTTACAAGCAGATGGCTAGCATGACTGTCACAAATTGATATTAGTCTGTGTTTGAATGACATGTGGTCTTCCTGTGGTGATTTCACTGAGTTGTGTGAATACATGGCACATCTGCTGAGACCAAAGTCAGGGCAATAATCGCTCTGTCTGCTGGTCTTCGTGGGGCTGTAATGTGGCGTTAAATAGGAATGCTCATCTAATGAACAATGTGTCCACATCTGACAAGGTAGGATGAGCACGGTGCACCCTTTTCAGCCAAATTACACCAGACACTGCAAGCTACAAGTACTGGGTCCCCAGTGTCACGAAGAAGAGAAAAGAGGGAAAGGAAAAAAAAAAACATTCCCTATTTTTAACAGCTTCCTCTTCATTTTTCTTTGTCATCCTAATTCATCTCATCTTGAGGCCTGGTCATGTGCTCCAATTGTAGTACCAGTGTACAAGACCTAAGTGGGCTTATTACGACAAGTGGCTACAGGGCTAGTTTATAGCCAAGGCCACAGTGGCTTGCAGTGGTTGTCAGTACTGTCATGTTTATTCATTTTATATTGCTTTCCAACAGCAGTTCCAAGAAATCATACTCTAATCAGGAAGAAACGTCACATTCACATCTCACCGCTGAGTCTTTTTTATACTCACAGGCCCATTTGGACAAAGAGAAGAAAAGGTGACCTCAAAGAAGAAGTGAAAGAAACAACCCTGGCCTCGGCACAACACGAAAAAAAAAAAAAAAAAAAAAAACCCGACCACTTTCAAAGGACATTTGCAATTTCTTCTCCACTGCTTTATAAATCTATTCACCTCTGTTTGCCTTGAGAGCGCACGGGTATCATACATGATCGTCCTCAGCACTCACGAGAGGGTCGTGAGGATTACAAGGAATGGAACTCAGACACGGAACGAAGCTCATAATGTAAATAATGTGAGCGAGTAGCAGAGGTTGCGGCGCGGCATTGATATGAATGTGGTGAGAAAGGTCAGCCTGTAGATAATAGGCAGTCCCATAGTCCCATCTGATGAGCGCGGCACCTGCCAGTGCAATACAAGTCTGGGACTTACAGCCAATCAGCACGGCCGTTGCCATGGTAGCCACGGTGCTTGGCGCGTCATTTAGGTTCAGCATGTGTCCCGACATCTGGTTAAGCTCGTCCACTGCATACTTAAACATGAAGGGCACCATCACATTGGTGATCTGGGAAGGCAAGAGAGGGAGGGACAAAACACTCAGAGGAGGGGAACAAAAAAAAAAGTGGAAACAGTTTCAAATAGCCTATTAAACCGACATATGCGTCCAGATCTCTCTTTTTGGCTTCCTGAGGCGTCTCTGTGTATGCAAACCTCAAGAGTCTAGAAAGGAGAATTCCAGTGTTACACTGTCAAACCAAGATTACCATTCAGGTGCATTCAGATATGTGTATGCATGGTATGCTGTGGTAATGTGCATGCATGCACATGTTTTCATCTTGACTGGCTGTGGTGGTGCTGGAGAGGAGGCTGGTGCTTCCTGCTAATGGAATTGAAATGGTTATTAGGGCTAATTAAAAGCACAGGGACAGCTGTGTGACTCAGGCTGGGCGGTCCGCTGCGCATTAGGACAGTCAGAGAACACAGCATCACAGAGCAAAGCATTTTCATTTTTAAAAACCATTTCATTTGAACATCTCAACCTCTAACACGGGGAAGGGTTACTTTATGTTCCTTTACCCCCATCAAATCCCGCGTGATATAATTTTGATAAAATATCAACAGCAAATATATGAAATCAACCTATGTCACCTCTGATGTAAAAGGACACCTAATAACACCCCATTTAAAGTGCAAAAGCCACATCTCTAGGGTTCCTGCTTTATACTCTTGGGTATTATGCTCAGACAATAGAAGTCCTCTGAGTCCCTCAAGGAAAAACAATATCTGCCACTTTGCTACCAAGACAACAGAACATGTCACAAAAATAGCCTGAGCCTATTATCACAGGGCCAAAACATGTCCTCAATTTTACCACTAATACATGATAAGGTTGGATGCGCTCTTTAAATCCATTAACGGGCAATGCTGGAGATTAAATTGACACTATGTCAATCTGTACCTCGCAGTGTGTCATCCCATAATAGAGATGCTGTGTCAAGTAGAAAAAGGCTTCAGGCTACAAAGAATTAGCTTAAGCTTATAGCAAGGCATACAGACAGAGAAAGCTTTATTTGAGGGCGACAAAAACAAGAGCTAGTATATAATTATTTATTTGAAATGAAAATGTCATTGATAATGTCCCTCGCAGAGGTGTGATGCACTTTAACCGCATAATTATTCTGCTGATTTAA
This sequence comes from Cichlasoma orientale, assembly GCA_034780415.1. Taxonomy (NCBI): domain Eukaryota; kingdom Metazoa; phylum Chordata; class Actinopteri; order Cichliformes; family Cichlidae; genus Cichlasoma; species Cichlasoma orientale. The sequence continues at coordinate 136,873 of JAVDPK010003018.1, read as the reverse complement.
AAATTGCATCCACACTGTTGGTGGTTTCAGTTCAAACAGACATACTGGAGAAATCAAGGTTAACTCCAGCCAAGCAGCAAAATAGGAGGAGAAGATTGGATTGCATGTGCGCGCGCTCTCTCCTCTTTAGCACACGCTAGAGGGAGCCATGCTGAGTGGCAGCAGGACACGCTTATTGAGGAGCTGTGAATTTGTGATTGTTTTCCAGGGTGTAAATTAGAGACCATCAACAAAAGAAGCACACACCAATCATTGCATCGCGCGATGATTGGGGTGTGTGTGTGTGTGATTAATTATTTCATAAGATGCTGTTTTAACTGCACACGGTTTTTAGTTTTACATGGGATCTTCACCAAATGTGATCACCTATGGTGAGTGCTCATGTTGCTTGAACACAGGGTGGTCAGAGATGAGAGCTTATTTGATTAAGTAAGGAATTTTTTTTAAATAAATATTATTTCAAAAATAAGACTAGTGCTCTAATATGCTAAATGTGTACTACAGTAGAGCTACCTGCTGCGGCGACCCCTTTTGAATAAGGGAGTAGCTGAAAGTAGTGCATTATTACAGAGTCGCGTGTAACTCGTAGCACAGAATCATTGAAGGAAATTGTCAAAGAAAACTTAAAGTCCACACGCTAATAGACGCAAAAAATAAAAAAAAATTTTAAAAAAAAATCTACCAGTACAGCTGTTGGTGTGCCAAAAATGGTAAGGTGATATTCAGTTCAACTTTTTTTTTTTTTTTTTATATCTCACTTTTAAATTGCTTCTGAGATGACAGAAAACCAAAAGCAACAGGCATTTATGAGCAGCGTTGATAAATTCAAATTTACATGAAAAGAGATGCAGGCACTATTTCCTGCAACAGCGTGGGGACCCGTCCAGGATGTACCCTGCCCCTCGCCCTATAACACCTGAGATAGGTGGATCCGCCCAACCCTGTGATCCTGAACTGGATAAGCTGTCAAGTAATGACGTGCTGGTGTAATTACTGACTAAATGATTCCATCCTTGTACCATTTCAGTACCAATAAAAACAGCAAGCATTACATGTTGTAAAGGTTTATTTGTCGGTTTGTTGGGTTTTGTTTTCCATTGAAAATGACTGAACTGGGTCATGAAAGCAATACTGAACAGCCAAATTTCATCTGTTGGGCTTCAGAGCACTTCACATTCACATTATCAGGCTTTTCATATCAGTCCCAAACTCCAACAACAGTGCCAAACAAACAAACAAAAAGATGAGCTGGTGACAAATAATAAAAACCAAGCATGATGTAGTAGTGCACCATTTTGCTGTGAAAAACGCTTTAACAAAAATCTGTGATTCTGCAGCCTTCACTAACACCAGTCACTGTTCAGGAACTTGTTAGGCCCATTCAAATGACTTGGCTGAACACTGGCATTCTTTCTTGATTCATGACACGTACTTCACAGATCTTAGATCTTGCAGTACCAACACCACATAGCATGTGCTGAAGTTGATAAATTATTTTTTTTCTAGAAATGTATGTCTCTTTTTTTTTTTAATTTGATGACAGCAAAACTGTTCAAAAAAGTGTGGATGAAGTATGTATGTGACTGTTTTGTATCACTTCTTTCTGTAACAGCAGTGAGACCAGTAACAGTGGTTTGAAAGCTTTTCAGCACTTCCAGCTTTGTCCCTTATTTACAGCCTAATTAGTTTCATGCGAGTTATTTTTAGCATTATACGTATTTCTAAGTTTTTGTTGCCCATGCCCCACATTTTTATACATAATATTAAAAATAAAAAACTATATATAAAAGGGCGCCTGGGTGGCTCGGGGTGGAGCAGGCGACCACGTTCATATGCCACTTTGCTGTGCGGGCGGCGCGAGTACGAGTCCCAGCTTGTCGCCAATTTGCCCCATAAAAGCCGCTGTGGCTTTTTAAATTAAATTAGGACTTAAATGGTTTGAAAATTGCTTCATCTTTTGTTGTACAATGCATACTAGTTTTTATGAAGACAGTTATAAATAATCTAGTGGTTTTAACTGATGTCAGCTGTACCCTTGGACTGTAACCTCTCTGTTGTGGTGTTTCACTATGAAGAGCCACTTACATGATTTAGGGTTTCATTTTTTTTAAACATCCTGATGACGCCCTTGCTTAAAACATCTACCAGGGGAGAAATTAATAATCCTCATTTGCAATTACCAATTCTCTATAATGCGTCTCTTTTGAAAACAGGCAACAAATGAAAATGAGCAGCAACATGCAAGAATGACTGAAGCTTTGGGAATATATGATGAGTAAAGACTGCATGGGGTTTGTGCAAGTTAACAACTCTAACCATCTAATCAGCTGAGTTTATCTTGCTTTCATCTAAGAATATCTGGGTCCTAGTGTCAGAAGGGCAGGAGGGCATTAGCTGTTGTTAGTACCTTTTTCTTCAGGGTGGAACAAATCCACAAAGCATAAAGTAGAAGTAATGTGATAAAAATATCAGCTGTTAGATAAGTCTAAGTAATATGTCTTAACGCCTTTCAAATTAAATTAACTTTATATGATATAAACAAAAATAGGTAAAAGAGAAATGAAAGTTACCTTGGCTCCAGCGAGCAGGCCCAGAGAGAGAGCGACACGGGCCCGCAGGTCAGGTCTATCCTTGGGCCACACATAAGACAGCATTGCAGACAGGATTTGGGTTGAATTCACCTCCTTCAGCTGTGTAAAAGATACAACCGCAAATTTTATTTATCCAACAAAACATCGTGTAAAATATGTGAGATAACTACAATGTTAACATTCTAACTTGCCATATTTGACAATACTGGCAACTAACGTGTCTTTTTGCATTCAGTGTTGACAATCCGAATAACCTAAAGATGGCTTTCTGGGCACACACAAGGAACATCAAATGTCAACAGGAGTCCCCAAGGAGATATGCCAGCCACGATGACAGCAGAGTCTCCAGGTGGACTTGGGGATCCAGTCTGACACTACAAGTCCCATGAGATACCTGGGCTGTCATCCCAGCTGAGGCCGAGATCCCACTGGTGCCAGCATAGCTGTTTACCCACGCTCCAACACACATCTGCCACGGGGACTCTCCACAGGCCGGAGAATATGCAGTAATTCCTCTAATCCACTCAATATGGTGGCACCATGTTACGACACTGCTGTATGGCAGCAACTCCGAACAAATTACAGTGAAAGTGCGCCCAACACCTGCTTTTAATCAAATACAATCAGCAATCTGTGACACTGCTGAGGGAGGATTAAAATTAACAGTTTAATGCACTACTGAAATTTCTGTATGAGTGGAGGAGAGTGGTTACGTCTAAGGCCTAACTTCGTTACAGTTATTCGTTTTATCTGGAATTATTAAATGTAACACAGCTTTCAGAGTTAAACTCAATACTGTTGATTCAGCCTCAGTTAATATAACATGTACTGTATATTTTTAAGCAGTTAACACAAGTTTTTGTACAATTCCCAAGATTCCTGTTTTAGAGCTTTACCTATTAGGCAGATAAGCAGTTTTTTTTTTAAGAGTTTACTCAAAGTTCAGACCCCTAACCCAATTTTCACAGAGAAAACTTGCATGACCAGCAATAAAACAGACTGTGAGTCAGAGACAGAATTTCATTCGTATAGGAAATATAATGAATTATCACTTATTAACCTTCAAAACATTATACATCCCTTGAGTCAAAAAAAAAAAATCCAATCCAAAAGCATGTTGATCCTAACAGGATATAACCTACTTACGTGGCCAAAGTTTTTGTCCACATTCACACTTGTGCATGGTGTTAATTACCTTGACCCTGACATTAATCTCTGCATTTTTAAAAATGTTCAGTTTTATGCACTCTTTAATTTCTATGCATATGAACATAAACATGGTACCACACCCACCACATTTTTTGGATCTGCGCTTAGTCCTCCCCCTGCATGTCCGTGCCAGCATGTCCGTTTGTCTGTCACCTGCAAGTGCTGTGGAAGCAGCATTCATCGTTACTCTATGTCTGATTTTAATAACAAGACACCAATACACAATCATTTCTTAATACACACTTACTTTTGCAGCCTCCAAAATCCGACGACTGTTTTCGCTCCTGTTCGTACTCCATGTGGCTGTTCGTAGGTTTGGCGGGGAACTTAACTGAAACACATGAGACCACTAATTTTACTGTTGTGTATTCCTCTTATCCCTTAATTTACTGCTGTTTTAACACTTAGAAACACTGAGAAACAAGAACAGTAAATAAAAGCAAACAATGCCAAAATAGCCCCAAAAAAAATTCAGGTCACCACAGCTTAGGTTTGCCAAGCTGATCTGAACAATCCACAAGATGTTTGGCCACAGTGCACATTTCCGAAAGACCAAGGAAAGCACATCAGCACAAGCACTGCGTTCTAACTGTGACGCACGGTGGAGGAGGGGTGATGATTTGAGCTTATTTTGCAGCTACAGCCCCGGGCACCCTGCAGTCACTGAGTCAACCATGAACTCTTATTTACAGATAGATAGATAGATAGATCTATTGGTAGACAGATACTTTATTGATCCCGAAGGAAAGTAGGGCCTCCAGTAGCTTAAAACACACAATTTAATACAAACAATAGAGGCAGCTATATAACTACACAAACTATGCTGTATAAACTAACCTATACAAGGACTTAGGGCCCTAAAAACAAAGATTTTTTTCTTTTCTTTTTATGTGGTTTCACCTAAATTTAAAGCAACCACAGTCAGAGTTCAAAGGTTATGAAACAAAACAAACAGAAGAGAAGTTGGTTAAACTGTTTTTAAAAAAAGTCTCTGCAAACTTTTGAAACCCTGAAAAAAATAAATACCACAGTAATGGTTTAAACTGGATGAAAACTACTCACATGCCTAAAGGATGGGTCTAAACCTATCCTGTAATAAGACTCCAATGAAAGCACGCATGTGTATGGGTGAAGCACGTGGTTTATATGTTTATCACGGCTGCAAATGTCCCTCTTATCTGTTTTGACCTCCCATGTTAAGTTATCGGATAAACAGCATGTTTACTAAAACGTGAAAGGAGAGTGAACATCTTCTAGGATCAGACGAGTATCTGACACATGAAACGGGACTGTGATCACGTGTGACAGTTTGAGTTGGTAATGAATAAATGTAAATGTGCCAAATAATCAATAACAATGCGTTTACGTGAGATGACAGTTAGACTGTGTTAGTCGGGGTGGGACAGTCTTATCTAAGTTTTCAGTAAAAAGCCGATAACACGTGACTGAGACCTCTGACGGGTTACAGGGTTAGCACACACAAACATATTGGATGCCATTGTTAAGAAAACTGCTTGACTTAGACGTGCTGTCCGTTCAGTTGATGTATGGTCAAAACTAACAACGACGTTATGACGCAATGTTAATGTCAACACGAGTAACCTAACTAACTGGTTAAGTTAATAGAAGGTGAGCTAGTAGTTAGCCAGCTGCTTAACGCAAACACAAAACGTCTGTTTGACAAATGACATGGCCTTTACTCTCAAGCAAACGAGATGACAAACCATCTATCTCGGTAGCATTCCTAGAAGTTAGTTGGAGTCACTTTTTATTTCTGCCCTTGCCTGCTGCTGGCTGTGCTACCAAAAACACCGCGTCCTCACTGACCAGCCGTGTCCTCACTCACCAGATTTGCGCTTTGGCGTCCATGGTCCGTCCCTGGCTCAATACGACTTTTATTCCAAACACGATACGAGCTTGTCTGTCGAATGAGAAGTGCTAGTTTTCGTCTTTGAAAGTGAATGCCGCATTTTAGCGGTGCCAACATCGGCGCCATGTTGACAGAGGAAGGAAGGCAGTTAGTCAACACGCCGGGTGCGTCATATCCTGCCTTCTTCAGCGTTGTCAGTGTCAAAGCTAGCGGGCGAGTAGGACTTCTAAACGCTGCGTTTGTCTTTTTCGCGGGAGGGGGGAAATAACGGCAGAGAACTGATTTTAAGACGACGTCTTTGAGTGTCTGCATATCTGTGAGTGTGGTCCTAACGGATGGTGTTTGTGCGGTGACAGCTTGAAGCCTAAACTAAGAGTTGAAGCTAACGGAGGAGCACGTTGTCTTCCTTTTGGCACATCGTTAGTAAGCGGAAAGCTAGCTGACTTTAGCTTAAGTAATATATTTTAGTCAGGATGCCATGCCACAATCAGCAGCTGAACAATGTGAGCAGTGGCCAGGAGCACCCAATGAAGCAAGTTCGGTTTGCAAACAGTAGCAGCAGTGTCCCTGCAGTAGTGTCCAACCCTGAACCGAGCGATGACACCACACAGCCAGTCAGCCAGGACAGTCTGGGACCCCAGCTTAAGCTGCTTCCTCTGAACGACCAGATCCGTGAATTACAGACAATAATCAGGGACAAGTGAGTTCCCCACTCTCCTTTACTCACACACAGTCATAGAGTTTAAAATCATACCACATACGTCAGGCCAAACATTGTGTAGCACGTCTCAAATCTTAGTGTAGTATTAAAAAACTTGGGTTTAAATATCTCACTCTGTAAACACATGTGGATCATCTCATGTTAACTGACCAAATGCTTCCAGCTGACCATCTCTCATTTCCCTAAAAAAATTTCCAATGGTGTGGCACACTTCTTAATAGGGAAACTACTAAATTTTAGTAGTTATTAATTTGTCCTTAAAAATATTTTGTGATCAGGGGTGTTTTCAAGCCTTTTTCTGTGGAGCCATTTTCAAATGGCTATATCTAGAGAACTACTTAACTACTACCATAAAGTCATAGTAGCAGATATTTGGTGGAAATTTTTTGATTTTGGCAGTTTTCCTTTTAAGAAATGTATTTTTTCAGGGAAATCAGAGATGATCAGGCTGGGATTTTTTTCTTAGATTTGTTCAGTTGAAATAGAATGGCCTCTATAGCTTCAATAGCAAAGCAACATGATAAAAATAACAAAACAAACAAAAAAAAACAACATTATGTGATGCTGTCCATGACTGTGACTAATGTGATGCTTCAAGGAAACGTGAAATAACAATTTCAGCTACAGCAATTTGTAGTTGTTGCCTCATGTTACTTTACCAAATACAAAGAGGAATAATTACCATCTGTTCCACACAAAAAGATTTGAAATTGAAGCAGTAAGAGCAGTGAGTATCAACCAGCTCCAGGAACGCATGTGGCGGCTCCCTGTGGCTTTGACAGAAAATTATATTAATATGAATATTTTACCTTTCAATTTGCTGAATTTGATTATCATAAATGGAACAACAACATGGTATTGTTGTAATAAAAATGCAAAGCTAAATTATTAGATAATCATAAATAGACCACTGCAAAAAATGTATTTGTTTTTAAACACCTATTAGTATTGTGATAAGCTAACTTGTACATAATAGGTTGTGTCACCTTCATTAAAACAGAATAAGAATTAAGTTAAAAATGACATATATATATATACAGTTAACACAGGACTGTGCGTTGCTGTGAAAAAGTAAAAGTGCTTCCATGATTCATTGATCATCACCAAGTGGGAGCACCTCTATGAAAGTTTTGGTACTTTGCTGGTTTGGAGCATTCAGGTGTATGTTAACACAATGCCACAATCTTTCCAGGAATGAATGCCCCAGTAAATTCACCCCAAGTTCAGACTGTGCAATGCTCAGAGAAAATGCAACAATCTCAAGAGCTACATCTCACTCTCTAGGCCTCAGTTAACATACTAAATGTGAAAGTTCATGACAGTCCTGTTTTAAAAAAAAAAAAAAAAAAACACTGAACAAGTGTGGTTTGTTTTGAAGGGTTGGCAGCCTCTGTGCTCGAAACCTGGCAAGTTCAGCTTAGGTTTGCAAAGTTGATCTGAACAAACCACAAGATGTTTGGCCACAGTGCACGTTTCTGAACAACCAAACAGAGCACATCAGCACAAACACTGCATACTAACCGTGACGCATGGTGGAGGAAGGGTGATGATTTGAGCTTATTTTGCAGCTACAGGACATGGGCACCCCGCAGACACTGAGTCAACCATGAATTCTTCTGTATAGATTGATGGATGGATAGATAGATGGATACTTAATTGATCTTGAAGGAAATTAGGGTATCCAGCAGCTTAAAACACACAATTAAATACAAACAGTTGAGGTAGCTATAAAAACTGTAGTAAGCTTTACAAGGACTTAGGGCTCTAAAAACAAAGAATACAGGGATACAAATGAGTCCGGTAGTCCAGTGTGTGTGTGTTTGTGTGTGTATAAATACATATATATACACACACACACGTGCAACAATGCAAGATTTACAGACTATCAAACATCAAATCAGTTACTGTAGAGATAAATAAATGTGCAGATAAAAGTGTCTGTACATTCAAACCAATAAGTTCACCAGCATATGTAATGATGATTTTATGTCAGTCTGATGGCTCTTGGAACAAATGATGTGTCAGTTGAGCAATTCTGTGAGAGCAGCCTTCCGCTGAACAGACTCCTCTGTTTCATTATGATGGTGTGTAATGGGTGACTGTTATTGTCTGTGATAGAAAGCAGTTTTTCCAATGTCCTCCTCTCTGCCACTGGGTTATCACTGGGTTGTCAGAGCCTAGCTCCACTCCGACCACTGACCCAGCCCGCCTGATCAACTTATGAAAATTGTATCATGCAACAGCACGATGATCCCAAACACAACAACAAATCTACAACAGAATGTCTGAAAAAGAAAATAATCAAGGTGTTGCAGTGGTGCAGTCAAAGTCCAGACCTCAGCCTGATTGAAATGCTATGGCGGGATCTTAAGAGAGCTGTACATAAACAAATGCCTGCAAACCTCACTTAACTGAAGCGACAACGGACCTAAATTCCTTCACAATAATGTGAGAGAGACTGATAAAGTCTTTTAATTTTACAGAACTACATACAGTAGAGTCTAACTTTCTTTTTCACATGACTGCATAACAACTGCCTTAAGTAAGCAGCCATTCTAAGGCTACAATATTTTTGCTACTCCATATAGATTGTTGGGGTGTTAAGAATTGCTTAAAAATGGCTCTTTTGATAGTAAAGTTTGCTGACCCCTGATCTACAGCAGTCTAATTCAAACTCATTTTTATGTTTTCAGGACAACCAGCAGAGGAGATTTTGTGTTTTGTGCGGACCGACTGGTAAGATTGTGACGCAATTACAATATCCTGTAAGGGTGTGAAGATTGCATCAAAAGCGTTTCTCTGTTTTTGTCCTGGAAAACAGATCAGGCTTGTAGTTGAAGAGGGCTTGAATCAGCTCCCCTACTCCGAGTGCACAGTGACCACACCAACAGGTGAGGAGGGTGAGACAAAAATGGAGCTCCTAATTTTGACCAGTGGGTTCCAGTGGCTGAATGTTTTAACTCCAGTGTGATATGACTGCGTGGGCTTTTTCAGAGCAGCTACATTTTGTGACTGCTTCTGCTTCATTTTTTTCCCTCAGGGTACAAGTATGAGGGCGTCAAGTTTGAAAGAGGCAACTGTGGAGTCAGCATTATGAGGAGTGGTAAGTTAAACCTGCTCCAGCACACCTATCAAAACAAATTAGTGTCTTTCCTAGGAACACATAAGTCTTCCATGCAACTGTGTGTACTCGTGCTCGACATCTCTTTTTCTCTTACTCATCAGCTTGAGTTATCATTTGCACTGGATCGTAGACTTCTCTCTCGTTTGAATACTAAGTTATATAAATGTTATGTTAGGCGTGTAAGACAGTGACTTGTCTTTGCTTTTGTAGAGCATAGTCTCTGAAGGCTTTGTTGTCAGCAGACCGCACAGCCAGAAGTGACACTTGTTATCTATCCTTTTGGTTTAATGAGACTGTTACCATAGCTGTCTGCAAAGCCTGTTTTGACAGTCACACTCGACTAAAACATAAAATTGTTGGCATGTTGGACACAGTATAAAACTCAAATACTGTACCTTTAAGGTAACACAGCAGGTAAGTCAAAACACCTGCTTCTGTTGGTTTCCACACTACAGTCACGTCTTGGCACATCCTTGTGGGTTGACTTTCAACATGTCGAGCTAAAGCGCTGCAATGAAATGAAGACCGTTTAAGTTACAGTCTGAGCAATGTGTGAACTTTTATGTGCAGTTGTGTTGGAAAAGCATTTGTAGTAGATGTGGGAGGAAAATTGATAGAGCATTGTGATTTTTTTTTTTAAAATGGCACCAGCCATGTCTTTATATTTCTTTAACGTTTTCAGCAAAATATAGAATAAATCGTTATGATGAGCGCTGCTGATCACTATTCTTAAAACAAACCGATTTGGCATCAGCGTGTCTTACCGGAAAGATGAGCCACAAATCACACGTAGGTGCAGGTCAGCTGGAAATCCCCACTGATGACATCACCAACTCCAAGCCACAAAAATATTTGCGTAACCGTTCAACCACCGTTGTGTTCCACGTGTTTTCTCACAGGTGAGGCCATGGAGCAGGGTCTCCGTGATTGCTGTCGCTCCATCCGCATTGGCAAGATCCTCATACAGAGTGACGAAGAGACACAGAAAGCCAAGGTCTACTATGCCAAGTTCCCCCCAGATGTGTATAGAAGAAAAGTGCTGCTCATGTACCCCATTCTCAGTAAGTAACTGAGGGCTGAGCTCTTTTTTTTTTTACTGGTGACTCCAGTTTGTCACCTTCAGTAGCACGTAAATGTCAAGAGATGTTCTGTGCAAGTGTAAAAAGAAGTTTTTTGTATTTTTTTTTCTTTTTCCTTTTGAAAAAATCTCCCTTGAGTTGACCTTCACCACTAAGTCTGCATTTCCACATCATGCCGGCCCATTCACACTGCTCTGATAATTATGGTTCTCATGGGGGTAATTATACAGTGCCTGGGAGATAGCCACCAGGCTGCTGAATAACATAATGAGGGCCAACAAAAATAGTATCTTAATAGCCCCGGTTTCCCTGTGTCACAAAGCAGCATTTTTCTGTTCTCAGCTTAAAAAAAAAAATGTAACCAAGTTAGACTCAAGGTATATTTTATAATGTCAGAATGATGGAACATATGGTTTCATTGATGCATGCTAACTGGATGTGAAATTAAAGCCTGCCAAGTGCCCAGACTCATGGGCACATCAAGCAGCACACAACTCGCCTCCTTTTTGAGATGCTTATAATGCATGGGTTGCATATATTTTAATAATAATTAAAAAATACAGATATGTAGTGTGTTTTGTGAATCTGTTATGAATTGTCACATATTGTTAAGCGGAGTCAGCAAATTTAACATCTAAACTTTATTGTGACATCGTAAGCTGGAATGTGAATCAGACGAGTAACCTTATATTCTGTGTGTCTGCAGGTACAGGCAACACCGTGATTGAGGCTGTGAGGGTGCTGATAGAGCACGGCGTGCAGCCCAAACATATTATCCTACTCAGCCTCTTCTCCACACCTCATGGTAAGCCAGACAGCTCAACGCAGCACTCATCACCAGCTTGTTTTTTTTTTTTTTTTGTCACCCCTCCCAGATCAGACATTTTGTCCTCTATTGCTCCTCCACTCCTATTTCTGCTGCGTCAGTGTCTTCATAAAACATACTGCAGCTAAGCACAATGAGGTTCTGTGGCACTGCTGATCTGAAGGTTTGCTCGGCAGTCACCAGCAAACTGTGACGTTGGAAAATAGAGTTGTCCTGTAATTTCTGGATGCTCTCTGCAGTTTTTTCTCCTTTAGTTGTCGGGCAGAGTGTCATGACATTTAATGTAGATGTTCATGGATTGTTTCCACTTAAACATAAGAAACATGTTGCCATAAAATGTAAAAAGCCATTCCATTCTCTAAAGGGGATGAAGCTTTATAAAGCTTTTTTTTTTCACTGGTTAAATAAATCCCGGTGGATACTATATACTTAGTCGCCACTTTATTAGGTACACTGTTCAGCTGCTCTTTTTTTCCTGAATGCTACCAGCAGGTCCAAATGATCAGTTATCATGATGCTCACTGTGAATGTAGTAAAGCTCATACCACCTTAAAGTGGACGCATTCTCTTTCTAGCAACATTTACGCTCACCGTCCACTTCATTAGGTACCTGATCAAGTGCTCATTTATCCAATTATCTAATCAGCCCATGTATGTAGGCATCTAGTCATGGTAGAAATGACCTACTGAAATTCACCAGAATGGGGAAGAAAGGTGATTTAAGAGACTTTGAGCATGGCATGGTTATTGGTGCCAGATGTGTTTGTATATTTCAGAAATTGCTGATCTGCTGGGATTTTCCCACCCAACTGTCTGTAGAGTTTACAGAGAATGGTCTGAAAAAGAGAAAATATCTAGTCAGCGGCAGTTCTCTGGGAGAAAATGCCTTGTTGATGCCAGAAGTCAGACTGCTTTGTATTGATAGGAAAGCACCAGCAACTCGAATAACCACTTGTTACAACCAAGATATGCATAAGAGCATCTCTGAACACACAGCAGATCAAACCTAGAAGCAGATGGGCTTCAGCAGCAGCAGACCACACCAGGTGCCACTCCTGTCAGCTAAGAACAGGAAAATTGAGGCTGCAGTTCCCTCAGGCTCACCAAAATTGGACAATAGAAGATTGGAAAAACATTGCCTGGTCTCATGAGTCTCGGCTGGTAGGGTCAGAACAGCATTAAACAGCAATCCAGTATTAGGAAGGTGTACCTAATAATAAAGTGGCTGGTGAATGTATATTCCTTTTAATTACTGGAGGCCACTGAAATGTTGTTGCACTAACTTTTGATAATGCCCTTGTCAGTGTGGAATTAGCCCATTGTTACATCATATTCTTTTTAATAATCTGCAATCAGGATTTTTATACTAACAGTGTATCTGACAGTGGTAAAGCAGTTGTAATGAACCAACAGGATCCCCTGCAGTTCTCCTTAGTTGACAGTGCTTTGTAGTGAGTTTCAGTTCATTGTTTTGTATTGATTCATTCTCACTCCATTTACAGCTCGAGCAGAAAGCTGCCTTTAACAAAAAAGCACTTAAAAAGCCACAGTAGGTAGCAAGTGGAGTAGCTGATGAACATGGTGGACTTAAAGGTAGATTTTTCCCCCTCAGGGGATGTAGAAACAAAAACTGTGCCAAATACCAGATAAATAATCATTTTGTTTGGAAGCAGATGAGTGTGTAAATATGCAACGACTCGCTAATATGTTTGCTGTATTAACTTAAAAAGTGAGGATTTGTCTGTTGCGTTGCTTCTTAAGCTCTGGGCTCCTGTGTCAGTTTTACCTGAGCTGTGCTTGGGAATTAAGTTGGTTGCTTTTTCACTTTTTTTTTTTCATCCTGGTTATAAACTGGCATTTCACAGCAGTCTTACCTCAGAGAATAAGTTATTCAGGTTTTGGCTGCTGCTTTCTCATGTAGCTGTAGCTACTTTTACTTTAGTTTCAAACGGAAACTGAACCCACTGTAAATTTCTCTTCTAGGAGCCAAATCTATAATCCAGGAATTCCCAGATATCACGATCCTGACCACCGAAGTTCACCCAGTGGCTCCAACACATTTCGGGCAGAGGTACTTTGGTACGGACTGAGCTGAGGACAACCTGAGGAACATGATCTGCAAATTGTTTTGGTTGTATTTTTCATGTACTTTACATTGTATTTGTCATGTTCTCCTCGTTGTGCCAAATACTGCTACTTGATTTACAAATTTCATGAACTGTTATCAAATTTATCAGACTGAAATGTATTTATTTTATGCTGTGTAGTCATGCTATAGAAAGAAATCTACACTTACCCATGTAAAGAGTTCAGCTTGGATCATTTTATTTTGCATGTTACAACATCTGGTGGATCAATAAAGAATGTATATTTGTTTACAGACAGAACAGCAAATGAAACTATTGGTAGTTTTGAGGTGATGAAAAAGGGAAGCACCACAATCACATACTCCAAAGACAGGTTCAAAAGGACCACATGTGCTCTAGCAACATTGAATTCCTACCTGCCAACATTTCATCTTCTGTAAATATCCCATTTGATAAAAGTACATCGCTTCAATAGTTCACTCAGTAGAACAAAATAGACAGACACTGCCTGCAGCAGGTATGGTTCAAACTCGGTACACAAGAAGAAATAAAAAGCAGACTTTTATAACAATAGACAAAAGACTAGATGACACACTCAACATCCACATCTTTCCTAATGTTTTTATACATGCCTTCAAACACCAAATCATATCCCTGATAAATAAACCAGTTTCAGTCAAATAACAGAAGCCTTTCTCTGACACGAGCAGCATTCAGTTTGGCTTAACACAGGAAAAACCGATCCGACGAAGCATCAAAATAAAACCGTGTGAAGAGCTGATGAAAACCCAACTTCTTATGCATACTGAATAAATGGGTGTACTCAGTTAAAGAAGTGGTTTTCAGCTAAGTACATTGTCTAAATACACAGGTTCAAAAGCAGTCTCAATAAGAAGAATCTCTTTCATTGGTATTAAAAATACATAAACACAGGTACAAACAAAAAAAAAAACATATTGCAGAAGATCACTGCCCTCTACCAACCGGTGGATGAGGATCAGTTTATATATATGTACAGTTGTATGTCTAAAAAGATCAAAAACAGACATAGAAGAACCTATGTCCTCATATGCATGATTATGTGCCTATAACAAAAGCAATTTTCATGTTTCTTTGTTTTTTAAATCCCCTTCTTCCACATCAAGTGTTATCTTACCAGAAATAACTGATTTTTTTTAAAAAAAACAGGACTGATTTGATAAAGTCTCTCATATGCTCACCCCAGACATAAATCTAACCAATCACTGCATTCTTTCTAATCAATGTAGCAAACAGCATTGATATGATATACAGTATATTGAGGATGACTCCACTAATAGATAATAGACATATCAAGTTTGACATAATACTTAGATGTAACATGTAATAAGGTCTAGCTATGACCCAATTTATGCTTGTTGTGTTTTTGTTACAGTCACCATTCTGATTAGACACTGATATAATGGCATTCTAACTGCAACGGGGATGCTAAAACACTCCATAAAAGGGCAATAATGATCAGTTCTTCCATAAATAAGTGCCCAAAATGTTAGTGCAATGTACTCGAAAGGATGAGGAGGAGCAGGAGGATACATTCTGAGGTGATAGACTCCAAAAACAGAGGAATACTTGTTAATAAGGCGCAGGTTAAGTTAGTTTGTTTTGTTTTTTTTCTTCAATATGTTTAAGTGCAAGTCAAATCTTGTGTTTAAATGCTGTAAAACCCCAAACTTCTAGAGGCCAAACTATTTCTGGAGACTTCTGAAGCCTCATGAGTGAGTTCCCTCCCCGCACCACCAACCAAACCATAAGGTGCAACACTGTAAGCTTAACTCTGAAACAGAAACCTGTAAAATTGCACACTGCCATACAGAAGCTTTAGAGGTTTAAATGTCAAGATAAACAAATACAGGCAAATGTTTGGCCTGTAGTTATAAATAATAAAATAATACAGTTACTTGTCTGTAAATCAGGGAATACCCCCCACCCACCAAACCCCAAAATAAAACCGATGCTGATGAGAGGAGAGGCGATGCTTCCGCTGGTCATCCAATGAGTTCCTTTGTTCATCAGTATGTGAAACATCAGGGCAGAGTTGGCAACGACAGTCCAAATGCAGGTCTTTAATCCTCTCGTTTGGCCCCCTTCAGAGTGTCTGAACGTCCTTGTGATTTGGAATGCATTTACTTCTCAATACACAGTGTGTGAGATACAAGTCTACGTCTGAACCAGTGTAAATTATTCCTCCATCTCTATGGTAACAGAGGGGTCCACATCCTCCACTGGAATGATGATTTAAAAAAAAAAAAAAAAAGAAGAGAAAAAGAAAATCAGCATATAAATTAATTTTTTCTGTGGTTTTGTTGTAACTGATGCAGCTGATAGTTAACCATGTGTTTCATATGACCAACAGGTGGTAGCACAATATAAACACAGCAGGAATTTTAGTGAAGCCTTCAGGTCATTTTAACTGAACAAATCTGCCATTGCTGGGTGTCATTACTGTGGCAAAGAAGGTGCACACTCCTATCCGCTATGCCAAGGTTACGAACTGTATCCGTCTTATTGCGCCAACTGTGCGACCTCCAACAAGGTTGGTTTTTTTGATCGTTCAGTGTAAGCGTTCCACATTTGGATAATTACGTTATGGAAAATTCAGGGTCTGTGGATGGATCATTTTTCTCTCATTACTCTCGAGCAATAAATATGACTTTCATAGGAATGAAAATTTAAAAGAAAGCCAAATACAAGCAACTTATAAAACGCAGACGTTCACTAGACACTACTAATTGTTTCTCTAAGACCTAAAAGGTGTTGGAATCTGGAAACTGGGCAAAATATCTGCTTTGAGAATACAGTAAAAGTCAGCAGACGCCTGCAAGCATTTGCCTCTGACTCACTTTATTTTTGTTTTTAAATTTAACAGTGCAAAGTAACTGCAAAGGTCACAGTGACCCACAAGATAACAGTAATTAGATACTAACAGATTCTGGGGAAAACGCATGCATTCAGTCTCTTAAGAGGTTTTTAATGGATTAAGAAAAAAAAACAAAAGCATAAGAGACAATAATTTTTGGAAGGAAACAGTTTGTTTGTTTTTTTTATCACTAGCGCCACCAATCTCACCTAAATAAAAGCATAAGAGACATATATTTTATGGATCAGGTGCTACTATTAAGATATGGTGACCACCAGGTAATGTCACCTGTCCTGGATGATATAACTTGAATGTGATATACAGTATATTGGGCATTAATAGGAAAAGGAGCTATTTTCAGTTCTTTGTATTTTATACATGACAGAATTGAAATAAACTCACCCAAGCTTCCCTCCTCAGATCCATAATCTGACTCTTCCCACATGTCCTCGTTAGCTAATAAGGGGTTCTGGGATTCAGAGCTCCGGTTCTTCAAAGGGAAGTAGTGGCCATTCCCTTGGCTGACATATACAGAAACAGATGGAAGCTTGTTAAATGTCCAGTTAACTATTAACCAAGTTCCAACCATTGATCAGATTCTTCAGTCTACATGTTATTCATTAGCCCAACTGCAGCTTGATGTAAAACCACTCTGTATTCTGCAGTCAATGCTATATTGTTCACTCTACCAATTATTCATAACCCTTATATTTCAAACATTGTGTACTACTTAAATTATTATGCCGTATTGTACTGATCTCTAATTCTTTCTCCACCATGGCAAAAGCTGAGAAGCAGAAATTTTCTCAGCCTGTTTTCTTATATTTTTCTGTTTGTCCAAAAGATTATGCAAAAACTGCCAGGCCAAATTCATGAAACCCACAGGAGAACTTGGGGTGAACAAAGAAAGAATCCATTAACTTTTGGTGAGGATCCAGGTCATGTTCTGTTTACATGAGGGAAAAAAAAGGAGAACTGGCTTTGGCACATGATGCCCCTTTGGTTTAATTCTGTGTATTTCAAACCCCTAGTGCAAACTATAGGGTCAAGAATTAAGTGTACAGATGCCAAAATGCTATCAGGTAAAAACCGCCTCTAGACAAACTCACCTTGTAAAGACCGGGATGAACCACAATCTCCTATCCTCTCCAAATACCTGCTGCAGATTTTTGCGCATGCCGACATTAAAGCCATTTTTGTCGGGGCCATTGACAAAAACTGGAGCTGAGAAGGCCTCTGAAAAACAGAAACAAAACTGTGGGTCAGTTTTTTCCCATGCCCTTCAATTTTCCATACCATATTTCACTGACAGAGACCAAATGTGTGGTTACTGTGTGAAATAAATGGAGGAGTAAATATGCAAAATCTCACCTAATGTGGATCTATTCTTGGCTACAAGCCAACAGTGGTAGCCAAAGAGGAACATGAGACTGACAAAGAACATGAGAGCCACAAACATGAGGAAGAGAACGTGGAACTTTGCAGGCCCGTTTGGCAAGACCCCCTGAGAAAGAGAGAGAAACAGGAGAACTAGAAACCTGAGAATGGAGTATGACAGAACGCTCGGACCAGAACTGCTGACTATTAAGCACTTCAAACTGACAGTATGACGCCATTTACTGATGTTCAACATGAGTCATAAAACAAGAATGACACTCACCTCCCAGAATTTGAGGAAATACTGAAACACTGTTGCTGCAATGAATATACAGTACAGCATAGAGTAGGCAAGGAAGAGGAGAAAAAACTTGTAGTTTGAAAAACCAACACAGTTGTTCACCCTAGAAGGAAAAACACATTCTGATGTCAGAACAAACTGAATGCATACATTTATTTACACTGAAACAGATGAAGAATAAAAGGTTACAGCTTACCAGGGACAGTGATGGTCCATCTTTAAGACACACCTTAAAAGCAAAATAAGTTTTTATATTATAAAACTGTTTTAATTTGCTGGACAGGACAACTTTTCTCACAGCTTTCTTTACATGTACACCAGCAGCTGTCAGCTGATTTCCTTTGCTAAACCACCGCACTGATTGATCTTTGAGATAATCTCTTCAAGAGATGACATGACAACAAAAGCAACATCACAACAGTCCCTGGCCAACAAATATCTCATTGCCTCTCTCAATCTCCAGATGAATGGATTGGGGAGGAAAGGGTGTCTTACATTTCACAAACGGAGCAGTGGTGACAGCGGTCAGGCTTCAGCACCTGGCAGCGGTCGCAGAACCTGATAGCTGGAGACAAGAGGATGGCTAGTTGAACAGATGACATTTGAGCTGAGCTTACCCTTCCCATACTTCCTGCAGCCCAGAACTTAAGTCTTAGCAATCAGCACTAATGAAAGAGATCCACTGGCTGATTACTCTGGATGGGGATGCTCACAAAGCACACAAAGTTAATTGTCCTCACCTATTTCCTTTCACCACACACAGATTATGTGTGAGATGAAGGATTGCGGCTAATTTCTTTTTCTCTATATCAAATAAGGGTAAGAGGGAGAAAAAAAAAATCATTTCACGTGCTTTACCTCCAGATTGGGCTCGAGTAAAAATAGGCAGCTTCTTTGCAATCTCAATCAGGATTTGCTTCTGAGCATCTGGTCTGTCCTCCATTTCGTACCTTTGCTTGTCTGAGTATGACAGCTGAAACTAAAGCAAACAGATATATTCAGCATAGGTCCACAGTTAATGAATAATAGTCAGGTTAGTCCTCCGGGCTACCTTTTTGCATGGGGACGCAGGAGGGGTAAATATTGACTTCCAGTAGGTCCAGGAGAACATCACAAAGCAAACGTGAAATAAAAGCAAATAGGCCACTGCAAGCACAAGAAACAGCCACAATAATATCAGAAACAAGCGAGATGTTATTCCAGTTCGTGGTTTAGCTGTGCCCACTGCTTTCTGCACTAACATGAGAGGGTAACTTACCTTTTTCCAGTGTACTGCTGATTGTAACTAAAAAAAAAAAAACACAAAAAACAAGAACGTTACTTTTAAAATATACACAAGGTGGATGTCACAGACTGACAACAGAATATCAAACTATTTATGCTTACACTAGTTTGTTTATTATTTACTCATCATTTACCGGCTAACACGACTAGCCGGTTTGTCAGGTGGTAGTTAGCTAAGAGGAATAACAATACAACAGTTTTAGTATGAAAAAACAGAGTTACCGCTGACCCTGTAGGGGCAAATAGAAGATTAATTTGGGTGTAAGACGAAGCTAATTGAAATTAACTAGCATAAAGGCACACCCTCGAAGCCACTTCCTGTTCTTTCTATATCGTATATTCTGTTAACACCGCTGTGCGGTAAACTGCGGTGTCTCTGCTTTAACGATCAAAGTCACAGCAAGCCGACACAGTCTGTCGTACTTACAAAGACACAGCTCGAAGACATAGGCGTAGTATGACCACAACACAACGGCGGTGATGATAAGAACAGGTATCCAGGAGAAAACCCTTTGGCAGCATCTCAAACCTCTGGAGAGAGCCATATTCCATCCGAGCTCCGCGCTCTTCCGCGTTCGACTACCATTCCTGGGATTTTCCATCAGTGGCATCGGGGAGCGATTCACTGCACTGAGGCTATCAATGTATTTGGCTCGTTTTCTGTCCTTCTTTTTCTTATTACTGCAGTTTTAGACGAATATTAATTTTACTGTTATAGAGTTACTCAAATATGCTTAGTAGGCATATAAAAAGGTCATTTTCTTAGGGGAGAACAGCTGTTATACATGGCAAATTCCTATCAACTCATCAGAACCAGGTTTGGTTTATTGGCACTGTTTTTGTG
The DNA here is from genome assembly GCA_034780415.1 of Cichlasoma orientale. Classification (NCBI taxonomy): domain Eukaryota; kingdom Metazoa; phylum Chordata; class Actinopteri; order Cichliformes; family Cichlidae; genus Cichlasoma; species Cichlasoma orientale. Next base: position 116,664 of record JAVDPK010003018.1, on the reverse strand, counting down.
TAATTATTGCTACGCATTATTGCAATGTGTAGCAATAATTAAAGAACAGAACAATCCCTAACGCTTCCACAATCATCTGGACACATAAAGTATGTTATAGGAAGCTGGATTAAAAATCAAAATACCAAAGAATACACATTTTAATAGAACCCTTGGAAATGAAAGAAAGGGAAAAAAACGGGGGGAGGCCCAGGTGAAAATAATAAAAATTAATGATGGAACAATTCTGTCTAGCTGCTTCGGTTCAGGGCCTTTCTGCTGTTAGTGTTATCAGTAACATCTGGGCTTTTCCTTCTGTGACAGGTCGAAATGTCTGCTGTGAGAAGTCCAGTTTTTCTACAAGCAAAGAAAGAAAGATTGAAGTATTGAGCTTCCAAAGGCAGAAGGTTTGAACAAAAATATATAACAATGTACTGAGCTGTCTTCTGTATATTATGATAGTAACCTCAGGTACAGTCTTGCTTCTTTTCTTTTTTTTTAATAAAAGCACATAGATTAGGACCACCTTTAGCAGGGTTAACTTGAAGTAATTTAATTTGGACTAAGGTTAAGTAATCAAACAGGTGCTCAGGTCCTGTGCCTGCAAAACAAACCCCAATCATCACCCCTCCACCACTGTGGAGTCACTATGAGGTGTTTCTGCTGATGGGCTGTGTTTGGTTTTTGTGAATGTGGTTCTGTGCATTATGGTCAAACATCTCCACTTTGATCTCATCTGTTCAAAGAACATTGTTCCAGAAGTCTTGTGATTTGTTCAGATGTGACGTTTGAATCCTAAGCCGTGCTGCCACGTTCTTTCTCCTGGCAATCCTTCCAAGCAAGCCATACTCAGGTTTTTTTTCTAATTCTACTCTCATGAACTTTAACATTTAACATGCTAACTGAGGCCTGCAGAGTCTGAGATGTAGCTCTTGTGTTTTTTGCAATTTCTCTGAGCATTACACAGTCTGACCTTGGGGTGAATTTACTGAGGGCATCCACTCCTGGGAAGACTGGCAGCTATCTTGAATGTTTTCCACTTGTGAATAATCTTTCTTGCTGTAGAATGATGTTTGGAAAAGGTCTCATAAACCTTCTCAGGGTTCAACAGTTGCTTCATTATGATCACTGCTGTTGTCTTTGTAATTCTGTTAGCACACCCCCGAATCGTCCAGAGCAGCAAACTGCCAAAACCTCTGCTTTTATAGAGGTGTTCACATTTGCTGATGGGTCAATTAATCAAGTGCATTTAATTAGCAGCACCTGGCTGCTACTTATGCTCTTAATGCCTATGGAAGCAGTAAAGGTGTATTTAGTGCTTCTGCATTTTGGCTTAATCTTTGTTAAATAAACAATGACATGCTGTAATATGTCATGTTTTGTAGTTCATCTGAGGTTTTATTTACCTAATTTAAGACCTGCTAAGGATTAGATAATTTTTATTATGCCCTGTTTTGTGAAACCTTAAAACTGCAGGAGGGTGTTCTTTCTTTTTACCGTCACTGTAACGTTTAACCTTTGTCATCATCAGAAGAGCAGTTTATTCTACACTATAACATTGGCATTCAGAAAACAAACTTTAAAACATAAGAAGATGATTTTGCACATTTTTTTCCCAGTGTTATAAATTGTATAGTAGAAGCTGATGAAGAAATGAAGTGAGATGTGCGATGACAGGCACCACGGGCCCCCAGCTGGACCTCACCTGGGGAATGACTTATCATTAACGTGGTACTTTTTCAATTTAGCGCTCTTGTTTACTCCAGTGTGCTTCATTTATAGGTTATACAACAGCTGCATTTTTGTCAGAATAACTGCAGACCTCACACATGCTTAAATTAAATTACTTAGGCTAATTGTTTTGACCTGCCAACACTGAACCAGACTGCATCTGCATTGTTTAAAGGTGAGACCTGAATGCTGCTGCAATTCATTAGCTTTTATCATAAAGAATAATGTTCACCCTCTGTGCTAAACAACGCTCAGTGAATGACTTCTTCTCCTGCTGTTTCTTATTAACGTGTTTCTTATAGCGTTAACTTTTACATAAAATCAAACAAACTCATGTCGTGGATATTTTGGGGATCGTCTGAACAGTGTTCCAGTAAGTATAAGCGCCCTGATCTGCCCCGGTTACCTCAGTGTGTGGCCTTTTAGTCAAAATGAAATAAAATGTACCTTCCTGTTGCAGAGTCAAGGTACGAGGTGGAAGTTGTAAGAGTTTATTGCCTCAGCTTCTCACAGAGGAGGTAAATAGGACTGTCTCCAGGGTGTCAGGTTTAGCCCTGTGAGAGCCAGCCTTTCCACTACTTTGTACATCCCACTGGTCTCTCCTGTGTCGATGCTGGTGCTCCACAGACAGTTGAGGGCATGTGATGTTGCATACTGAAAAGCCTGAGACTCATCTGGAAGAACGGTATGCTTGTGTTTTCTTCTGCTCAGCGCCGCTGTTTTATAGTTTTATTAGTGGTACGGGAGTGTGGCGTCTCCAGCTTCCTCGAGGTGGTGACAGATGTCAGGTGTTTTTCTGTTTTGGAAATTAAGTACTTATAGCTTCTTCACCGTCCTTCTGGAAGCGATTCACTGAGATTTTCTGCCAGATTCTTGCAGTTGGCCCAAAATAAGAGAGAAATGCATTTGCATTCATGCACAGCAAGGTTATATACAGTTATGCACGCATGGAGACAGAAACCTGCTGCAGCTCATCCGTTTGGGCATCTTTCTTTTTTTTTTTCTTTTTTTTGGGGTCATTAATTGTTTCTCGCACTACTCTGAAATATATTCAGAGAATCCGAAAATAAAGGTTAGAGGGTTTCACTTAAAATGTGACAAAACACAAAACGCCTCATGCACTTTGCAGGAGTGCCCAATAGGAGGCACTGTGTGACTATTTTAGAACCAGTACAGGCTTGCAGACATAATCCGAGTGGTTTACAACACATTGATTGCTCTTTTTACAAGCTCAAATTTGTATGTAGTCAAATGTTAGTTTAATGTGAGCTCATTAGCTGTGTTCATCGACTACGAGTCTTGGCATCAAAGGGCAATGAAGCTTTATAATGAATGATTTTGGGTGAACATCAAAAAAATCCAATTATACCACTAATTAGACTTGTGTGAACATAGATTTGTGTTTTTCTGGCTCATCTTTATGAGTTATGAAAAACAAATAAAGTCCTGCAGAAACTTAAACTGAAGACTCAACTGATGTCTGTTTGTGAGCATGCGACTCTCATCTCCATAAGCCCCCCCCCCCCCAAATGTACCCCATCACAGAGATGCAGCTTCAGCCCTGTACGCCTTTTCTTCTCAAGTTTTATGGCGTGTCGTCATCTTCTGACGTGTCAGATCAACACAGTGCGTATCAACGAGCGTAATCATCTCCCCATTTTCATTATGTCATAGGACCCCAGATTACCAGAGCATTTAACCGTGGACTAACAGCCACAGCAGGACTGCGTAGACAGTACCACCTGCTTTCCCCCTTTACGTAATGCAGACTCCCTCTCTGCAGTGCCTTCTGGGATTGGGGTGTGAGGTGAGCTGCACCCAATACTGACCTCTTCTGTTCCATCCCATGTGTTCTTCCCCCTTCTCTTTTTCAAGGCCTACATCTCCCCCCCCACTTCAACACATTGTCCTTCACTGGCTCTCCATCTAACTCCTACTCTCCATGCCCCTCCACTGCCGCGCCTTCCTCTCACTTCAGGCAACAGTGTCGGCAGCCCGGTGATGACAGCTCGTCTCTGATTCAACCGCTCACTGGAGGCAGGGAGCGGCCATCCATCCATCAGCACGGCAGCAAACCCCTCCACTACAAAGTCATTGTGACTAGCAAAATAGTAACGGCCTTTTAATCAAAACATTTACTCCCGTGTAAAAGTAAAAAAACAGCTCATATCAGCAAGTTGAGGCAGACCCCTCGTCTAAGAGATGTGTGCGAGCAGATCGTATTGGAAGTGCATTCCTTGCCGCCCTGGTGGTAGTCTACATAAACAGACAGTAGGGGCTGGAGAAGAGCCCATTTGGGGAGAAGTCATGCGTGGCTGCAGAAAAGTGCTAAAGGACCACGCTTTACAATGAACCACCATGCAGGCTTATTAACTGGCGAGAGGAGCACAATGGCTGACACAGTCTAGCGTTATTTGAGTTTGCTCTTGTGCTGCTGCTCACTGTTATGCCTTGAAGATGAAGTGGCACTTAGAGTGTGCATTTCATTTGACCCCTGAGACTCTCATGTCATGCAGTTGTGCTCTGCAGTCACGGCTGATTCAGGGAATGCTGATGATGCTAAGCACTTGGGAGGGTGATTCATTTGGGAGGTGTGTGTGTGTGTGTGTGTGTGTTTCCATGTGTATGTGAGGGAGCAACATAGCTTGCGTATGTGTGTGTGTGTGTGTGTGTGTGAGAGAGAGAGAAAGAGGAATGGTGGTATTATTAGTTTTCTGTATTTTCAGGCTTCATGTCTGTCTCAGTTTCTGAAATGCCACAAGATGATGCAGTATTGAGTTTGGTAGGATTTCCATTTCATTCCCTGCATGCTTTAGCGTCTGGGCTGGGAGTTCATCATGTGTGCATCCGTTTGAAGTCAGTACGGAGCAGCACATACTGGAAAGTCTGCATTCATCTCGACATATTGTCATTGGTGTGTGTCCAGGTGATTGAAGAGTTGCTGGTTTGAGTTTCCCGCATTTAGACAAAAGGTATGTGTGCAAAAATCAGCCATGAGCACAGGAGTAATTAGAGAGACAGACCAGTACAAGAAAACACAGCGATGACTTCACAAAACATGGTCACGCACGTCATCTGTAATTTAGTTTAACACAACCCAGAAAAAAGACTTAATCCAGTCAACTATTAGCCTATTAACACCAATGCGCTGCAGTGAGACATGTCTAGAGACTTATTCTGATGCATTATGCATGTATGAATAAGCCAGGTTGGAATCAGGGAGAATAATGCATGCCGTTTCTGCATTTTTACGTCATACAGCCCAATGTTCAGACTCTGAGGACAATTGCAGAGCCTCAAGGTCTCGTTCTCACCCCGGTGACGGATACGGCGGAGTTCAGACGTCTGGAAAGCTGTTGAGTTGGTGTGACATCAGCAAACGGCACTCGGTGGAGCAGGAGAAGCCCTCAAACGGGGCTATACTTCTGCCTAGCCTCTGCTCATATTCACACTTAACAGCAGAGCAAACAATGACAGGGCAGGGAGGAATTGCAGACACCTCACCCAGCATGTGTGAAAATAAATCTGCTCAAGGGTGGAGACCTCTGTGTCTTCAACAATCATGGAAATTTCAGTGGCCACGCCACAAAGGAGGACCGTGTGCTTTTTAATAAAGGCGTTTCACTCCACACCGTATGCCTTGACGTCCTTTTCCTTGCCTTGATGCTCACAGGATTTAAACAAAAACTGTTTTTCATCATTATCATTGTTCGTGATCTCCGTGCCTGTCATCGGACCGATTAATTAAATTTCATCAAGTGATAAAGTAACACCGTGTATTTAACCACATGGTAATATTGGCTGGGGAAATCAAAGGGGCGCTGGAGCAGCTCTGTCACTTTGAAGAGCCCCTTTGAAAGCTGCCTGTCTAAATGTAAACACCTCTACACCACTGAAAGTGGAAAGTCTGATGTGGTCCTCTTAGATAGTGAGAACAAAAGGCAATCTACTTATATCTAAGCTCATTTTCATCACCTAAGGTTAACTTTCCATAATTATAATAGATTGTATCGATTTGTTTTATTTGACTGAGTGAAAGGGAAGCGGTTGTTAAGTGCCACCAGTGAGATACAAACAGAGAAAACAAAGTGCTGGATGCAGAGGGCAGCCGGAAAGTCTATCATCTCTCAGGGTTAGAAGCTGTTTGCTCTGCATTGTATGCCCACCTTTCCATGGAGCGCACAGTCACACCATACATAATACAAGGAAAAATGTACTCGTGAATACATTCCCCTTTTTGGATGTTTTGTATCCGCTTGTTTCAGATTCCGGGCATGCAGTGAGAACACATGAGACCAATAGCCAGAACACCCCCCCCCCCACCCCCCACCCCCGCGCCCCCACTACCTCAGAAAACAGATTACTCACTAATGGTGCAACAGGGAATAGATTGAGGTAGACAGTGGGAGGCCTCATTGGGTTCTGATGATCCAGTCCTACTGACGCAACCACATCAGGTTCACATGGGAACAAATCAGTCTTCTTCCACCATTGGTGTCTGTCACTCATCCTCATGAATAAACACTGCTCTGCCCATATGTATATACACACACACACACACACACAGAGAGAGTGACTACTCTCAGAATTAATGATATGGAACTATTCAAGCATACATAAACTTTACAGACTTCTTGCCCACTGTATAAAAGGCAGCAATGCAAATTCCAGGTGGCACTTGGCAACAATCAAAAAAAATCTGATTTATCACCTCTCTGACAAGTTGGTCGCTGTCCACGTTCACCTAAGAGTCTGGCTGCAAGGTCATCTCGAGTGTCAGCAGTCTGGTACCAGATGTGCTCGGGCCCGTCCGAGCCAGATCCCGCAAAGGATGGATCTCAGACAGAGCAGTAATGTGGCATAAAGAAAATCTGGGTGACAACAGCTCATCTGTCTCCCGTGTAAAGTAATTTATGAGCGCCCCATCTGAACCACTCACAAATGAATTCTCTCCAAAATTACATACTCATAAATATTCCGATGGATGCCGTGAGCGAAGAGGTGACACCATCTAAATTTTCAGTAATTTACATTTCAAAAATGTTGAGGAAAGACTTGAGTCTTGAATTGAAGGCTTGAATTTGAGCTCGGCTTGACTGTTTTCCCAGCCCTGCATGGAAAGGGTCTGGAGTTATCATCGTGCAGGAGATTCCAGAGTAGGTACTTAAGGGAATCTGTTTCCATGCACCAATTTAACACACGGGGACAGAGAGGCAGACTGTGAGAGTGGAATAAATAGAACAGAGAGAGGTGAATGTGGGAGAGAGATGAAAAAAGGGACAAGATGGCTGAGGAGTAATGAGAGCGAGGAGCAGACAGAAGGGTAAACAAAGCATAGGTAAAAGAGATTTAGACGATCCGTGAATGTCGGGGTGCTGACAAAGAAAGATCCAGGTACAAGGAGCAAATCGAAAGCATATGGGAGTGGAAAGGGGCTTATTGATTTAGTAATGCAGTCAGAGCTCCCAGCTCAGCGAGAGAAGGCAGCCAAAGGTGGCACAGTTACTGAGTTGTAAATGGCATTAAGTAATCCCAACCTTTTGCATTTAAAGCCTCCTGATGTAGGCACTAATGTGTTTCATGCTACGGGTTACCAAAACAGACGGGGTGACCGTGTTTTGTTCTGTTTCGTAAGGAATGTAACAGATGCAGTCTGGAGCCGCAGGGGGCTGGTTAGTAGTCATAGCACATGTTGTTGACCTTGTCTGCACCCCCAAGAAACCTGGACCGGTCGCTCTATCTGATACATACATGCCTTTGAAGTGCAGACAGACAGAAAGACAGGCAGGCGTAGAAAAAGGGCCCGTGTGCCATTTCAAATCACTGCCTGTGCCAGCGGGAACACTTCATTAGCTGACATTGCTTTTAAAAATAGAATATAATGCATAAACCATGTGTCTTGGAAGTTTCTCATATTGCAAAGATATTTCCTCTCGGTTTGTACAATGCAGCTTCATCCCTGAGGGTTCACACTGTTGTAATCAGCTGTAGGAACAAACCAACAAGAATCCGCATGATGCCAACAATTTAGCTCCATACAACATAAAAAAAAAAAACCCCTGTGTTTTAATCTGGAGCGTGGTTCAGCTAGGAGCGTTTGCTCAGCAGACCTCAGTGGGAGCGTGCAACGTTAAAAGATCAGAGAGGTAAGGAGCCCCAACCCAATGCAATGCCCTAAAAACAAACAATAAAATCTGGCAGCCAGTGTAAGGAAGCCAGTTTGAGGGATATGGGGTCTTGCGTGCGTGTGTTAATAACCACGCAGCAGCGTGCTCTGTTGAATTGAGATCTGGTGACTGTGGAGGCCATTTGAGTATAATGAACTCAGTTTCATGTTCAAGAAACCAGTTTGAGATGATTCATGTTTTGTGACATGGTCATTATCCTGCTGGAAGCAGCCATCAGAAGATCGGTACGCTGTGGTCATAAAGGGATGGACATGGTCAGCAACAATACTCGGGTACGCTGTGGTGCTTAAATGATGCTCAGTTGGTACTAAGGGGCCCAAAGTGTGCCAAGAAAATATCCCCCGTACCATATTTTCTCTTTTTCAAACCCGTTTCTGTAAACTCTAGAGACCAGAAGCTCTCAGTAGATCAGCAGATTCTCAAATACTCAGACCTGACACCAACAACCACGCCACATTCAGAGTCACTTAAATCATCTTTCTTCCTCATTCTGGTGCTCAGTTTGAGCTTCAGCAGGTCATCTTGACCATGTCTACAGGCCTAAGTGCATTGAGTTGCTGCCATGTGATTGGCTGATTATATATTTGGATTAATAAGCAGTTGAACAGGTACCTAATGAAGTGGCCGGGGAGCGTAAATGTCGCTGGATGGAGAAAAACAGGTCCACTTTAAGGTGGTATGGGCTTTACCATGCTCACAGTGTGCATCATGATAACTGATTTGCAGAGATGAGAAGTCGATTTTTCAGATATCTGTACTTTACTTGAGTATTTATTTTTCTGACAACTTTTTATTTTACTCTCTACATTTTTAAACAAATATCAGTACTTTCTACTCCTCACATTTTTAAAGCAGACTCGTTACTTTAGGTTTATGCGACCGAGGGAAGTTTTCATTTCCAGTCGCTGCCTTCAAACATCAAACCGATCTGAGCCTAAACAGAGGAATAATAACAGATAAGGGACAATCCGTCTATCTTATCGCATAAAAAGGCATGAAAGAGGTAAAACCATCTAATTTATGCATTTATAGCGCTGTACTCTGGGGTTACAGTGGGCCGGACTGAGTGCTGACATCCGTAAGTTGTGGTCACGGTACGCCAGCATCTAGCTGGCGCTACAGAAGAGGAGTGAAAATAACTTGAGGCAGCTAATTTCAAATGCAACGTTTCTAAATGCTCAACAAATATCAGCAAACACACAAATTGTTTGTGTCCTGTTTGTCACACAGTGTGTCTGCTAGCTAAAGGTCCAGCTGCTGTGTTTCCAGGGAGGGAAAAGAGAGAAGTTCGCTCAGAGGTGGAGAAAGATGGAAGAAAGAGGACAGGAGAGGAAGAAGAGAGGATAGATTTAAAGGTAAGGACTGCTCGGTGACATCTGATAAAGTGGAAATTTAAAGTTTTATTTATTTTTTTAATCAGATCTTGGATCTGTATATGATGTGTCCACACAGAGCAGTAAACCTCAGAGCAGCAGCAGCAGCTGATCACAGCCTGCACACAGAGAAAGTCTACTGGAGCTTACAATAGAAATTATTGTGAGCTGGGACACTTTTCCCCATGTTGAGCCACTACAACTGATCTTAGGGTCCCCCCTGCTGAATCCCTCTGTAACCCCTGACTGTGCTCATTTTTCTGTTCAGTCACCCTCTACAATGTAGTTAGCAGCAAATAGAGGTTCCTCTGCTCATAACAGTGTTCAAGCTGAATGCATTCATTAGAATTAGAATTTAGATTGAAATAAAGTTTGCATTCTCATGTAATAATATTGTTTTATTACATTAATATAGCTCGAGGTTCAGTTATCTTTGCACAAAAATAGCTGGTAGAAACGTCCTCCAAAGAGCTACTTTTACTAGAGTAAAGAAGTTGAACCAGTACTTTTACCAGAGTATGTTTTTAAAACAAGTATATGTACTTCTACTTCTACTTAAGTACAGAATGTCTGTACTTTTGCCACCTCTGCTGATTTGGACCTGCTGGTGGCATTCAACAAAAAGAAGAAGAAATTTCCAGAGTCGTTAAGATTCATGCTCTGAGCACCATCAATGTTTGTGCAACATTTTACAACAACCATTGTAACAGCTGTTGAGATATTTAAGGCTGGGCTAAAGTAATTGACAAAGGAGTTAATCAAAGCATGGCAATTATCATTTTGTATTAATTAATTTATTTTATAAATACACTTGTCTTGTCTCTAATTTGCCTAGCATTGTCACAGGAAAGCCATTAATCAGTGAGACATTTATAGCCATAGTTTATTACTAAGTGCCAAGAACTTGTTTTGTTTTGTTTTGTTTCACAGCACCTTTTATCTGTAGGGGAAAGCTGGTTTCACTGCTGGTCTTTCCACTGATGTATTTTATTTTAAATGCTCCATCTTTCCATTGGCAGTGTCATGTAAACCCTGGCAGCTGCCTCTGTCTCCCCTGCACTGGATCCAGTGTTACAGTCCCACTGCTGTCAGGAGCCACCGGCCAGACCGACAGCTGCCTGGAGAGAGATCCTCGTGAGTCCAAACAGAACCTTAGTTGGGGTCCTTCGGGTCTTAGCGTGACTGTAAATCCTCATCTAGTCAGCGAAGTCCAAAATATTGCAGTTGCACAGAGATACACTGACTCCCACACACCGCAGACTATACCTACTGTAACCCTAATGCCTACTATGGCATGCCATTCCAAAACGCTATTATAAACTTGACAACATAAGTAATTACTGTCAAAAGAGTGCAAACGCAAATTCCTCGTAATGTGTGTGTGATTCATTGATGGAAAACAGTAACTCGGCGGGTAGAAACATGTTTCTCTTGGATAGTCATGTAAGCCTAATATTCTGAGCAACTGTTGTACGTCTGGCTTGGATTGAAGTCAGGCTACCAAGAGTGGTACGACTGCTGCTTTTCTTAACTTATCTCCACTTTGTGTTTGTCAGTTATTGTTTTAGTGATAAGCTCCTGATGTGAAGCATTTGTGCAACATTCAAGCTGTAGGAGCAGCGCGTAAAGTCCCACCGGGCGTTGCTGTGCGGTGGCCAGAGATATGCGTTGTATATACTGCAGTGTTTCTGTCTCCAAGACAACAAATTCAACTTGCTCACATGTCATCAGGTGGCTGATAATGGACGTGTCTTGTAGTGATGATGTCACTACCTCCATACAAAGGACAGTTCCAGCATTAACTAGAGTGTGGAAGAGACTTCTCATTCGCAAAAGAGCTCTGTGTTAAGTTAGGGATTAGGGGGGAATTAGAGTGCCAGTGTCACCTCCAAATAGTTCCTCCATCTTTTAAAGTCACATAAAAAGTTAAATCTATGCACTTGGGCAGCGACGAGAACTTTGTTACATTGTATTTTCCATTTGGATTCAACAGCCAAGAAAAATATGGCATAACCAGCAGGGCTACATCAAAGTCGGGGACTGCAAAAGGGAGAAGAGGGGAAAGAGAAAGCAACACAGAAAGGAGGGGCACGGTTCATGCTGCTCCTGTGTACCCACACTCCCTCTTCCCACCCTTTGGCAAGTAACAAGCATCCACTGCAACAGTGCGACAGGACTGACTCCAGGAGCTGGGACGGCAGCCGAAATATTTAGATATTTAGCCATACATCCTTCACACTTGACACTTCTCCCTGCAGTCCCTCAACACATTAGCGTAACAAACTTTCCACTTGAGGTAGTTCTCTTGTATTTCTTTTTTTAGTGAAGCAGGGCGTTTAAGAACATCTGATGGATGGCTGTACAGGACAGCATCGATGGTCAGTATGTGACACAGGAGGCCAGGCTGCCTTTGTGGTAATGAAGACTTTAGAGCATCTGTTGGTGTTTTTTTTCACAGCCAGGCAAGAATTAGTGTCAATGTGAGTGCAGTAAATATTTAAGTTGCTAATATCAGTGTTTGGCCCACATGACCAAAAGAGGTCTCTTATTATGACTAATCCATAGAGAATATGCACCCAAACTCTATAGTTTGCCTCAGCTCTGTGGAGCTTTTCAGCATCTTTTGGCTTATTGCTCTGTGTTTTCTGCCCCACGACGTTCAATGTCACCACTCTGCAGCAGCAGGAAGCTGTTTTCAACAAAAAATGCAGAGTTTACTACCTGCAAAAGGTTAAGCAAACCATAAGTTCATGACACAGATATTACTCTAAAAAGGTGGCGGGGAAGAGAAAACTAGCTTAAAGGGGACCAACATAATATATCCCGCTGGTTAAAAACATACAGTAGCCTGTAGCCAGATGAAGAAGCAGAACTTCACCCACTGGTTTCTGGGCTACCATTTCTGTGGCTTCCTCACACAGTGGAAACACATGCATGGGGTTAGGTTACCCGGTGATTAGGTGCAAATGCTTGTTTGTCTCTATGAGTTAGCGGTGTGACAGATTGGCGACCTGTCCAGGGTGTACTCGCTGTGTGACAGGTGGGATAGGCTGTCACAGGGCAACTGAGAGGAGATGCAAAACCCAGCTTTAGGGGGGATTCACAAGCTAGTTTACTCCTTCTGTGAGTCCCAACCCCAGATAAATGGGAGGGTTGTGTCAGGAAGGAATCTGGTGTGAAATCCGTTCCAAATCAAGTATGTGGATCTATCTACTGCAGTGACCTCCTGGTAAGTAAGGGAGCAGCTCAAAGTACCTACTTTATTTAGTGCTAACACGAGTGTTCACTAACTAGATTGGTCTGTACCTGTGATACTGAATGGGATGCTAACTTTGGCTAAAAAAGTTTACAGGCTGGAAACAAAATTTACTTGCCAGAAAAGCTGAATAGCCAACTCGTAAGTGTGTTACGAGTTGTCTTGTTCAGCCGAATGCTGAACAAGACAAAACTGCACCTGTCACAGAAAGTATCCGCGCCCTGATAATTTTCACCACTGTAGGTTGCTGCTTGGTTACAAACATGTCAAATGTTGCTTTGTATCTATTAGATGGAGCCTGCTTGCTAAGGTAAGGTCACAATTATGTCAGTTCATGTGTGCTTCCCCCAAGTAGTACTAAACATAGGCTTAAATGAACTTTGTGTAGTGACTAAATGTCTCTACTTATAGTGGCATGGCTGATAAAAAGAAAGTAGAAAAGTTCAGACTCACAGCTGTCGAGACAGCCTTGCTCAGAGGAGGGATGATTGCTCCTGTTTAAAATCAGATAGAGGCTTATATCATTACCCTTCAAAGTAAGCACTACTGCTGTGTCTAAAGCGTTTAAAGAATGCCCAGTACGTATCAAGCAGAGCAGAAACTGCATCCCCGCGTCATACAGCACTCTCGCAGGCGCCCTCGGCTTTGCAGTTGGCACCTGCAGGTGCTCGTTGCACCATCCACTGCAGCCTTGACAGACAGAGATGAGGCTGTGTTATTTTGTTCTTTTGGGTGACTTGTGACAGTGGTGTCTGTGAACTCTTCTGCACACTCCACTCTGAGCCCGTGTGTTTGGTTGTGTTGAGGACAGCTGGGGTCATAACACTGCTCAGATAATCCCCATCTTTGACGTCTGTGTTCGGCCCCTAATAGAAAACAGACACCATTAATAGCAGATTCCAGCCTGTGATTAATGATATTGATTCAGTTTTCCAAGCCTGTGTTTTTCTTCTTCTCTCCGTCTGAAATATCTCATCAGTGTTGCCTTGGCCAATTAGTCTGATTGCTCTGCACGGGCATCAAAGCCGGGCCTGATAGGTCCTGGGCTGAGTGTTTGACATGCACCAGTGCTGGAAAACAAGCCCGATGTCTCTTATTAGAACTTTTCTCACATAATTAAACAAGACATGTTAGCTATTTCAGCTATGCTTTACTTCTGCTTACACAAATGGTTACAAGCACTAAAATCTACACTAAATAGCCTCCAGGGGGTGGGTATAGGTGATGCAGAGACAAAGGAAGAGGATAAGAGGCCTGCCAACCTGTTCAAATCACCTTTTATTACGCAAATTCAAATGCACGTCTGTTGATTGTGCGACACTATCACTGGGGAGATTAAAGTGGGAATCTTTTCATAATGAAATCGCTCATGAGGAAATGTCACTCAAAAAGAAAATGTCATTCAGCAGGGGATTTATAGACGCATCACCACAAGGGCAAGTGGAAACAATCAGTACCAGGAAAAGAATGACGACCAACAAACCACCAACACCTACAGCATTCTTCTTCGTTTAGCCTTCGCCTTAGGTTGAGACACATGACTGGCCGCACCTTCGGACACGTGATGCAGATATAAACCCTCTCTTCAGTGCATAATTTTCCTATTTCATTTAGCTTAAAATGTGTCACGCTCACAAATGTTATAAAAACAAGATGCCGTGAGCTGGGGAAACACGGCACGACCACATAAATGATTTGATGATCATAAAGATTCTGCACTCTTTCATGCACAATTAGCGATACACAAATCCAGCTTTTTCCTTCATGAAACCAGCGCTAAAAACTCACTTCCAGAGATTACAGTCCAATACCAATGCTCTGTTTGACCCTAAGTTGAAATCTGTATATCACACACTGTATGGACGTATCATAATTAAATAAGGCAAATAGTAAGTACAGTTGTGGTCAGAAATTCACATACGCTCATCATGGACATATATTTTTAATGATTTCTTTGAATTTCCAGGGTGGAATGATTGTACAGCATACATCTTTAATGACTTTATTTTGATTTTCTGTAATCCACACAGGGTCAGAAGTGTACATACAGGCTCAAATATATACATGCACTCACTTAAATCATCTAATGGGTTCTACTGAAGATTCTACAGAGTATTTTAACTCGACAAGGCCAATTAACTTCTCATTAGTGATCATGATGGGGACTATGACTGGTAGTTTCTCTTTGCCAGCATAAAACGGATTAGTTTGACAGCACTCACTGGACTGAACAATACTCAGAACAATGGGAAAGTCCAAGGAACAGTGAGGATCAAAGAAGGACTTTAAGTTTATACAAGTTGGGACGGTCTCTTGGAGTCATTTATGAATAACAGCAGATTCCAAGATCATCAAATCAAACAAAAGTACAAATTATTTGGATGTGTCACCACTTACTTGAGGTCTGGAAGACCCAAACTGTCGGCCTCAGATAAGAGGAAGTTGGTCAGGATGTTCAGGAACAATCCGGGAACCACCAAGGCTCAAGGCTGCCGTGGACTGGAAGCTGTCTCCAGTGAAGTGAGTTTTACATCGCCATGAACAGAGAGGGTGCCAACCAAGAAAGAAGCCCCGTCTCCAAAATCAACACATTCAAGCTCGACTGAAATGTGCAACTGCCCCTTTGTGGCTATTTGACCGCAATAACAAAAGGTATGTTTGGAGGAGTAAAACCAAATATTAGTGGAGGTGTACCTATATATTTGAGTGAATGTGTCCTTTTGACCCTTTGTGGATGAGAGAAAATACAAAATAAATTCAAACGTGTGCACCCAATTCTTGTTTTTTAAAGTCATTAGAGATGCTGCACAATTCATGCTGGAAAAAGAAGAGTTGAAAAAAAAAATCATTAAAAGCCCCAAATTACCATGACATCCCCATGATGAGTGCATCGAAATGTCTGGCCACAGCTGTACCAGTGTAATGCACTGTTTTGTTAAATTTTCTCAGCACGTCAGTGAGCTTCTGATCAACAGGATCTGTCACGTGAAACTGAACCTTTATGATTCTCAAAAAATACTAGAATTTTACTCAGCAAAAATTTAATCACAGCATTCTTCGGCTTTTAGTAGTCATATTATCTGTGTAGCAACAGCATAATGAACTGGACTGCTCGTTATGTAGCACTTTTCTACTCTATTTGAGTACTCAAAGGGCTTTCCAAGGATATTTTGACATGCACTGGCCTGCCGATTGGTAAATGTCCCACTATACCTACTCAGCCACAGGTTTCCCATAATTAGATAAAAAAAATTTCCAAAGGGCACAAACAGATTTTAGTACGGGTTCCAAGGTCCAAAAGTTGGACCAATTGTTCAGATTGTGAAAGCAGGCATGAATAACTTTTAGGCCAAGTTTAATAAATTTAGGGATGGACACACATGTGGGCGGGGCACTTCATGTTAAAACTGGCTGCCGTAAGGTGCGGAAATGCAGGAAAGAACATGAAAAAACTGAACCATCAACAAATTTCTGCCTTGAAACTTCTGAAACTAGCTTTATGAACCACTTTGATTACATATTTAATACATTTCTGTACATGCACATTTAACAGATAATGCCAGTCACTATGGCAACTTTCTTGGACATTTTACAGCAGGTTACAGGAGCAGCTACACTACATATTAGACTACTTGCATGCACCACCATCAGAAATCAGATTAGATTACTGCAACAAAGAATTGAATGAATTAGTACAATCATCATATTTATCTATTTTCACAGGATGCGTTGAAGACCTACTAACCCGAACCTTAATTAACCTGTGACCTTCAGCCGTAAAGATGAGAGAGAGCCATTGGAAAGCCACCATAACACAAATGCATATGTCTTTGCAGTGTTTGTCTATTTGTTTGTTTGTTATTTATTTGTTGTCAAAAATATATGCATAAATTTCTATGACGTAATGCAAGTTTAATTATGCTTATATGGAAATGATACTGTTTGCATAAAATGAGTAAAACACATATACAGCTGGTAGACGTTAACAATAAGCTGATATATGATGATTATTAGTGGTTTTTTAGTACAATGGCAACCATCTTGAATTAATCGCTGGCTATTTCACTGCAAATTAAGGCACTTGGCAACTTTGCTTTTATATAAGGATATAACCAGAATACAACCCGCTGGCAAACATCTGAGTCGAGTCCCCTATTGCAAAGAAACCCATCAGATTAATCGGCGTAAACTGACTTTGATTGACAACCACCTAGTTTTGCTAGTTACAAGGAGGTTGTTGTCCTATTTGCACTCTAGTGTGAACGAGCCATCAAGAGGTCATTCGTAGAACGGAGGTTTGTCTGCGCTGGCTTCATTTTTCAGCACCAGAGGCTGCTGCTTGTTCTAAATGCTGGAACCAGCTTCTTCTCCAGCAGCCACAAGCTCTGATGAACACGCTGTGAGAGAGAAACCATAAACATGACAGAGCTGACAACTAACTGGTGAGCAGTTAATGAGACATCCCTGACATTCAGATAAATGCAGTTATTATTACATGATTCTGAATAAGAAAAAGAATAAAAACTTTTATTTTTGTACTAATAAAATTGTACTTATACTGGAGTTTTCAAAATATTATTATCTTTAATGTCACTCACAGCACATATTAAGGTAACACGTGCTTGAATGTGTGAGCTATGATCAGAGGTGTATGGCGTGTGTAATGTTAGCCTTGCTTCTGTGCAGAAGCTGTTCTCACTGTTCCGTTCATAAAGATGTAAAATGGAACAGTGTTGCCAAAAAGTTACTATTTTACACGTAGTACAAAAACAGGACATCTATTGATTCTCATTACTTGACTTCACAGAAATTTCATCAGAGATTTTTGCTTCAGTGATGTTGCAACCAGTTACACTGAATTAGCCTATCATACAATCTGCAGCCTATGACTCATGAGCTGTTTCTACTGAATTTGTTGAATGACACTGGAAACATTTCTGAGCCTTTGGTCCATATTAGCAGCCATTCCAACACTTCCCAAAGGTACTCTACTGGACTGAGATCTGGTGACTGTGGAGGCCATGTGAGTACAGTGAACTCATTGTCCTGTTCAAGAAACCAGTTTAAGGTGATTTGAGCTTTTGATATGGTGAGTTATCCTGCTAGAGCATCCATCAGAAGATCAGTACACTGTGGTCATAAAGGAATGGGCATGGTCAACACCAGTAGTCGGGTAGGCTGTGTGACCCAAATGTTGCAGCAAAAATCGAGACCAGGCAATGTTTTTCCAGTCTTCAATTTTGGTGAGTGCATGGGAATTATAGCCGCAGTTTCCTGTTGCTGACAGTAGTGGTACCAGGTGTGGTCTTCTGCTACGGTAGCAGGTTCAATTCCGAGATGCTCTTCTGCATGCCTTGGTTGTAACAAGCTTGAGTTACTGTTGCCTTCCTATCAGCTCAAAGCATTCTGGCCATTCTCCTCTGAACTCTGGCGTCAACAAGGCATTGTCACCCAGAGAACTGCTGCTCACTAGATATTTTCTCTTTTTTTGAAAAATTCTCTGTAAACCAAATCACAGCACCTTTCTTCCTCATTCTGATGCTCGGTTTTCACTTCAGCAGGTCATTAACGACCATGTCTACATGCCTAAATGCACTGAGTTGCCGATTGGTAATTCAGATATTTGTGTTAGACAGCAGTTGAACAAGTGTACCTAATAAAGTGACCACTGAGTGTGGAGTGGTGAGTAATTTTGAAAGCGTTTCTCTCTCACCCTTGAGTTTTCTAATGGTTCCAAAATACTGAAGGCAATCAAATCTGCTCCTTCCTGCCAGAGTGATCTGTGCTTTACGGCCTACATGGCTGTAAAGCATGCGGCTGTAAAGCTAAAAATTTGTGCAGCATTTGCTTCACATGTAACATGCCAGGACCAGGAGTGAGCATGCGGTGGAGGAGGAGACGGGCATTTTCTAAGAGAAAAATGTCGCACCGTCACGTTCCAGTGGCTCCTTCTAAATATGGGAACTATATCTTAAGTGAGAGAGATGTATTTGTTGCACACCGTGCGCCCAAACATGCTAACGGCATTTTATCAATTCAGTAATGACATTCTCATCCACTTCATCTCCACAGGGTGCCCCACCCTAACTCAATCCAGATGAGCTCCATCATGTCATACTTGGAGGGGAACCAATCTCACATGACAGAAGTGGGTGGGTATTTCTGTACTTCTGATAAAAATGGGGGAGAGTAGGAAAAACATTTCTAAAGGGACACTCTATTAAAGAAAAGGCATGAGGCCTTTTCCACAGCTGTTTTGCACATTGGCCTGAGTCAAGCAGCACGGCTGGTAATGGAGTGATAGGCAGTGTGAAGGCTCGTTCCACTGAGGGCCATTTTATGGTTTTCAGGGTGTTGGAGAAGTACACTAGGAGGACCGCACACACTCGCAACCTTTTCTATTTGTTTCTCACAGAACCCTGTGCATGCTGAGGAGCATTTCTAATAAAGCAAATAAATAAAGCATTATGGGATATTTTATGTTATGGATAAATACCGTCAAACAGAGTGCAATCACAAAGTTCCCCTATTATTCCAATAAAAAGAAAAAAACATTAACCTGATTTAAATTTGGCTGATGTCCCCTTCAAGGTGTTCCCCTTGTACACCTCTGGACAGCTTCCACCGCTGCTGCTATTTTTAGCTCATTCCTGTTCCTACTATCTTCACATACTTATAAAGGTCCAGTGTCCGTATCCCAGTGGGTTAGTGCTATTTTGATGGCACGAGAAGGATCCAGGCAATAGTAGCCAGGTGGTTTTAATGTTGGGGGCAGACCATACAGCAGCAGTCTGGTCTGAGCAGCAGCAGAACCTTGAACAGTTCAGCTTGCAGACACCTCAAACAGCCACTCACTTAGATGATCTCTGTCCACCAGCTCCCACAATTTAACTGCCTGGCATGCAAGAAAAACTCATTACATGAATGCGAGCTTCAAAGTTCATTTGGCTTTGTGAGCGTCACGCGCACTGATTGCCTCACTTGTACATTAGAGTCAATAGCAATACTAAAACAGGCTGTAAAATTACAATGGGACCGTAACGTTTAATGCAGTTTCTGATGTTTGCAGTGCAGGGCAAGACTTAATGTTTCCTTTCCACACAGCCAAGCCTTATTTCAAAGCCTGCTCCAGTAATCGCTTTGCTCAGTGGCGCTTCGGTCCAAATGCAGACGCTTGCTGAGGAGTCATCGTTGTCACGCGTGGTTATGTGAGTAGATGGGAAAAGACTGCATACATTTTCCCCCATACGTTAAAAAATAGAGTAAAGAATAATGAGAAAACAACAGAAAGAAGTACCCAGGTTAAAGCGGCAAAGAGTTGTTGACTCTAAGTGACCACAGCAAATACCAAAAGCTTTATGTCTTCTGTGATGCCCAGAGCCCATTGACTATAAAAGATATAAGGGCACAACAGTTGTATTATGTCACCCAGTGGTTTATGGTTTATGCATTTTGCTAGCTTTCACTTTATGGCTGTTGATATCTTAATTTTCTGGAGCCAGAAATGACTATATTTAGATCAGAGGCTGGAGTACTAAGTCATCAGCGAATGCTTGCAAGCTTAGTTAAGAAGCTGCATCCACGCTACAATCCACGGTAAAAAAAAAAACAAAAAAAAAACAGAAAGGTAACTTGAAAAATTATGAAAATTATTCAGGAGCCAGAGTGGTCCTATATGCTCTGAAACCTGTTAGAGTAGGATATTTGTTACTGCTGTCAATATAATATTTATAGAATTGTTCTGATCTTCAACCAAACAAGTTCAGAACTTAAACATATAACCACAGCATTTTCAATACACACACACACACACACACACACACGCACATAATGAGAGAGAGAGAGATGAACAAAGGCAAAAAGAATCGGCCATGAAAGTCAGTGTGGAGTTTGTGACGCATTGTCGGTGCAGGGTTTGCCTGCTCAGGCGAATGGGTCTCAGGGGCTCTTTATTTTTGAAGCTTGACTGCAATTTGGATTAGAGAGCCAGTGGTCCCAGGGAAAGAGACGCCAACCCTGACAAGCTGCTGGAGGAGCCGTCCGCAGGGTCACAGAGGCAACCCCATCCCCTATGACACTAGAAGACATGCATGCGACCTCGTGTACGTGTGTACGCTCGCACACGGTGCACGCATACCGCATGTCCTGGTGTGAGTAGGGGAGAGCTCATCAGTGTGTTATTGTTTACTGTCTATTCTTTCCACTACACTTCTTTCTATCTTATCCACTCCTCCTCCACCTTTTAAAAAAAAGCATCTTTAGCCATGGAAAGCAGCTGCAAGACAAATCAAACAAATGATTTTCCAACTATTATCCCGTTCAAGTGTATTCAAATAGACACAGGAATTGTTCCCCTCATGCTGCTCAATGGATGCATTAATTTGTCAGTCTTATACTTCGTGTAATGCAATGAGGGCAGTGAATGTTTTGATCGGGAGATTCCATTATTACTGCAAAGGTTAAGCCTGCAGAAGTCTGGCTGCGGACTGATTGATGGAATTAGAGAATACATAATTGTTTGCCAGTCACATGTGTCATAAAAAGAGATGCCAAACCCTTTGTAATAAGGATTATGTGTCTTTTCCATGGATTCATTTCTCCACTCCGTGACATTATTGTGTGAGCTGTGGGGGCCTGTATCTCTCCCATCCTGACTGTCTTTGTCTGAACGCACACACGGGCCAACTACCTTGACTTTCCACTGTGCACTCTGAGGTTTTTACTGGTCAGTGTGGATACAGAGCAGCACTGGCCAAAACCTGTAAAAGTAGCACAAGCATGTTTCACAGCACTACAAGGTGTGAACTAATAGAGTCTTTGAGTTTGGCAGCAGAGGAACCTTGAAGCGAATCCTTGGACCCTGACTAACCCGAGCAGATAATTGTCTGTGATTTTGCTTTTCCTCAGGAAAAGTCACACTGGTTTATGATGAAGGACACTGGAGGATTTTTTTTTTTTTAAATACATGTGTGAAGCTGTTTATTGCTCAGTATATTGATTGACTTTAAGTGCTCCCACAGGCACCACAAAGTCAAATTAAATAGCCACAGTTGTATGAATTCTCCATCAGAAGATAAATACAAAGATAAAAAGAAACCTTAAATAAGCAAATATAGAGAGAGAGAGCCAGGAAGAGAAACATTAACTAATCAATTAATTCATGTTAATCTGTCTGTTTCTGACTGTCACTCCCTTCGTCTCGCTCATGATTGCACTCACTGTGAATGAAAGCTGTAAGAAAACTGCTCGTAATTGCATTTAGCAGAAAACTGCTTACTAATATAAGCAAACAGAGATTTAATACTTAGATGAAAATCATTTGCGGTCGTGACTGCCAGAAGTCCAGAAACCACGGACATCACCAAATGCTGTGTTTCTTCCCTTGAGATGCTCGGCCAGCCCCTCGCTGCAGTCTCCTTCAGTTGTTGCTTCTTTGTGGGTCTCTTTTTATCTTCGAACCTTACAGACTCCTGAGACCTAAAGATGACTGAGATCAATATTTTAAGAGGGTGACGAAATGTTTTCTGGTAAAGCCTACTCTGTCTTTCTTGTTCCTGGTTGTAACCAGTGGTTTGCACTTTTGCTGTCTCTCTCTGATAGATTTAATTTGGTTTTTAAGTCTAATGATGACCTCACTTACAGTAAAAACTCTTTGGACCTCATATTGCGAGTTCCAGTGAACAGCTAAGAAATTCCAGTTCAACACTTTAAATCAGCTGCGTTTTCGTGACACAACAGGGAACCAAGCCTGAAGTGGCCTCAGAACCTCTTGTCAGTCAGTCCAGTTACCTTTGAGCCTCTGAAAATGGGGCAGCATGTGTAAAAACGGCTGCTAATTCAGCAGTGAATGTAATACTTTTAAATTAAAGCTGAATGTCTGTGCTTTAATAACAAATTGATTGTTTAATTGTAAACCCGCTGTAGTTCTGTGCAGAGATGAAATGACCAAATAAATGTGTCATTGTCCAAATACTTATGGCCCTAACTGTACTTGTGTACTTTGACCTTTGGAGAATTTTCAGAATCGCTTCCTGTCCCCCTCCCTGTTTTCTTCTCCCACTTCTCTGCCCGTTATGCTTCTCTTTTCTCCTCACGCTCTCTGTTGTGTTGTTTTTCTGTTTTTCACTCCTGATTTCTATGGTGACACTGCACTTCCCAGGAATAAAGGAGGCTGGGGGATTAGGAAGCGTGAAGGCGGATGGATGGCTTTCTCATAAAAAGGTAAGAAACTCCAGGAGCTAGGTGGATGGGATCAGCAGATGTGTGACATGAGCTCAAGCCTCTAATTGGAGCCTTTTCCTCCACTCTGAGGCACAGGAAAGCAGGAAACATTTTCACAGAAGACAGACACCTACCTTCATGACATCTTGTCTAAACTAAGAGGCCACTCTAAAACACCACTTTATCCCTGTCATAACCAAACACGAGCAACACACACACACCGAACGCGCATATACACATGCAAAGTTACACATCTCCTGCGCTCCAGCAGGTAATGACATCATCAGATGCCACTCGCAGGTTTCATCACAGCGAGGCTGCATGCTGACAGGATCCCATCCAGCGCAGCTCCACATGTTACACGAACTACACACACACTCACACTGCAGAAATCTCAAGTCAAAACACATCAAGAGACTCTCACACACACACACGCAGGCAGGAGGCAGCACAGGAGGTTGAACAGAAAAAAAAAACTCGGTATGTTTAAAATCCGATTTGACTTGTCGGCGTGAGCAGTTTGGGCCATTGGTGGGTTTGCACGAATGTTTCTCTGCAGTGTGCAGTAAATCTAACACGGTGTAATAAAGGAGTTGAATTTGTGGTCATGTCAAAGGAAATGCCAACCTCTGTGGTATAACACTGCTGGCCTTTAGAAAGTGAGAGACAGAGAGAGTGTGGCTGCTGTGCGTGTGTGCGTGTTTGTGTGTTTGAGAGCCTAAAACATCCAGTGGCTGCTGCGCTCCATATTTGCCTGACCGCGGTAACCACAGGCGAGCCACAGCTAAGCCTCCAAAGCCAATTAAAATGTTATGAAGTGCAGTTCCCTTTATTTATTTATTTATTCCTCCTGGCGGGGAAACAGCCAGACAGTTATTGTAGCTACACAAAACTGGCTGCGAGCGTCAGATCTCCACCTCCTCCCGCCGCCTGTGGGAAACCTGTGAGTGGAGGTCCCTCTGAGGCCTGGCGGGACACACCAAACCTCCAGAATTTTTGAACAAGCCTTCAGACAGACTCATGGCAAAGAGGAGAAGGCGTGCGCGACTGGCTGCCATGAAGCAGACATCAGACGGAGGCCACAGGAAAGGCCTTCTTGCTGCTCTGAGACTGGCCTACTCTCTGCATACCGAACATATTGCGCAGTGACGCGTGCGGCACTGACCATGTAACCCCGCGCCATCAGAACTAAACCCTGTGAACACCTGTGCGGTGTGTGTGTGTGTGTGTGTGTGTGTGTGTGTGTGTGTGTGTGTGTGTGAACTGTAAATGAGGAGATCGCCTCTCTTATAAAAACATCCTGCAGGTCCAGCTGAACCCACACCGGAGTCCCCAGCAGCTCTCAGCTCCACATACTGCACTGGCTGGCAAACACATTTCTCCAGGCCTCACACACACACACACACACACACACACACACACACACACACACACACACACACCCCAACCCTTGTCCCCAAGTTGCTCAAGGGAACCACAACCCCGCTTTTCCCAGGCTGTGCTCACTTTGTGTGTCGCAGGTGCTTGAGTAGAGAAACAGCAGCCTGAGCCTCAAAAATAGTCCCGCCGCACACGCCGTCGCAGGCGTGAGAGAACATGCTTGATATCGCCTTGGCAACATCTTTATTTCTTTGCTGTTTTACCTTCGCCCCAACAAAATGCTTCTCACCTAAGTCCATGTACAACACCAACACCCTGCAGATGACAAGGCATCACCTAAAGTAATACCCAACTCCTGATGTAATCCACCTGGCCTCGCTCTGCAGCACAAGTATGCCTCTTCTGCGTGTGTGTGTGTGTGTATGTGTGTGTGTGAGTGTAAGTGTGGAAAGGAAGAGCTCTTATTACTTTCCCTGAGTTTGACAGTGTGTCTATGTGTTACAGGCACTACAATCAGAGGGATTACACCTGATTGTGTCCACTATCTTGCTTACTGTGAAGTAACTCCTTTATCTTCCTGCTCTCTCTCTTTCCCTCTCTCATTCACACACACACACACACACACACAATCCCTCAGGGCTCCTCCACCTCCTGATTGAGGAATGTTTTTTCTCTCGCTCAGCCATCAACATAGGGGGAAATTGTTTGTGCATGCGCACATGTGCACAGGCAACAGAAAGAGAGACAGCTCGTAGAATGCCTAAGTATTAGTAGCAAGACAATGTCTCATGTCTTTGCAGGTTGAGGAGACAAAGTAAACAGCAAGTAAGCACAGTGGGAACATGACGTGCTGTGCCTCGATCAGGCGGAAAGTTCCACTGCGCACGCATTGTTTTCCATCAGTAATTGTGCTATCAGAATAGATCACATTTGAGTCATTATCATTCTGTTTGATATGGAAGATGCATAGCATGAGAAAATCAGCTGCAAACCAAATTACAGAATGGAAAACTTCTTTCTTTCTTTTTTTTTCTCCACATAATGGCTGAGAAGACATCTTTCATCTTTTAAATCACATGTCAAATAGTTTTTTCTGGTAACCACTTGAGGCTGTCATTCGCTCGGAAGGACAATTTGTCAAAACAAAATACAAACGCCCATGGATGAGGTTATGAGAAGGATGCTCTGAAAGGAATGAAGGAATTCGGATTGCATGTTCTGAAAGAGAAAGGGATCCAGTTCTGTCCGTCGCTGGATGAAGAATGACGATGTTAATGGTGCTCTTGTGGGATGATGAATGTGTAAAGAGTTGTGTTTCTCCAGAGTCCAAGAGGTGTGCTTCCTCACTCTCCGGATCCTCCCGAAACCTTTGATATCATGACTTCCCCGCAGCGTGTCCGACCCTGGCAGGAACACCAACACTTATCCTCCCCTCTGGACGGAGTGGGAGCATTTGTATTTGTCAAAATGGTAGGGAAAAAAACTCTGCGAGCCAGAGAGATTTTTCCCACACATCTGAGGTGCAACCTGGAAGCAACAGCCCTGCAGCAGCTAAAACTGGACATAGTGGCGCATGTGTAATTGTGTGTCAATAAAGATATAAATGATGAAGAACAGTTAGTGTCTGAGAAAAAGTCCAAACAAATCCTGATGGCTGTAAAAGTGTCTGAAAAAGGAGGGAGTTCCTCGGGCTTTGGGAGAAATTCTAAGAGTCTCGAGTCCTCCAAAAACAGCTAAGTGTACGATCCAGGAAATACCACAAAGACACAAAGTTGTGAGAGGAGCTGAGAGGCTTCGTGTGTAATTAGCTCTGCCTGTCTGTGCTCCACTTTTGATTTCAATTTCTTGGATATATGCACCGATTCTCAAGCAAGAAGTAAATATATCAATGTGACTGAAGGGCCGAACCTTACATCGGACTTATTTCACGTAAATAAAGACAGATACTCGAGCAAATAAAATCAGCTCACAGTTTTTCACATTATCGGAGCTGCTTAGCTGCATGCATACGTCTCATATCAAGAAACCTCTTTGATCAAACTTTTTTTTTTTTTTTCCCATTTGCTTGAAAAACAAACAGTGGCATTCTTTCCAATCGAGTCTACTGTATGTGCAGCCGCATATTTGTCCCCTCCCCTTCCAATCAATTCCTGGTGGAATTACAGCATTATTCCATGGAAACTGCCAAACATGAGCAGGTGTTTCAGACTCTTGAGCTGATTGCCAGCCAGAGCAGGCCGGGGTGCAGCTGACTGTTAGCGCTAATGGGAAGTGACAGGGCCTCTGAAGCTGGGACTGGATCATTGTACTTTCCAGAGCCTCTCTCAGAGTTATCAGGTTAACCGCAGGTTAAATGAGAGAAAACACTTAGATCCAACGTTGTTGTTTTTCTGCTTGACAAGTTGAACTGCGGTTGATTAAATGTCAGTGTGTTCCATTGCTAAATACACTTTAAACACTTGATGCCGCGTCTAAATCATGACAAGATGAAAGCAAAGCGATCTTGGATAAGGCTGCCAAAATAAAGCCAGAAGATTTATTGATATTCGTCTTAGAGCATATTCAAGTGAATCGTTTTTAAAGATGATACTTTTTATTGAATATAAATTAGTGGCGGATGCTTTTTCTACTTCAATTATAACGCAGCATCTATGACACACATTTGTCTGTTTTAGGAGGATTAAAAAATATCCATAAATCACATGCTGAACAAAATCAGTTTTTCATTCTGCGCGTCTTTCCATCCCTTTCTTAACGTCTGGCTTTCCTCCGTACGCCGACTCCAAAGACACGAGAGTATCAACTTTGATTTGATGTCTGCAGCAGGTGATTTGAAAGCACAGACACACTCCATAAATCCAATGAAGAACATGTTCACAGGCAAACAAAATGTCATCAATCCGACCAACTACCAGGTTCTCGATCGAAAACAGAAACCAGCAAGAATCTTGCTCACATCTGTTTCTTGTGACGCCAACTGGCAAAAGACATGAAATCACTCGCTGGAGAGGCGGGGTGTGATGGAGGGAGAAAGAGAAAGTCAAGGTGGTTCTAATAAGAGAGTTATAGATAACCCTTCATTTATCTGAACCTAGGCCTCAAAGAATGTTAAATTCACACCACTGGCGAAAAGAGTCTTCTTTAATAAAAGCAGATACCTCTATCAGTTCTGGGCATCATCAGCTGCTGGCTGTTTTTAGCCAGTATCCAGCCATGCTGACAGCATTAAGGGTAAACACTAGGGAGGGCACATGCAAAGCCTGAACCTGCACTCCCTGGGCTGAAGCTCTGAAAGAGAATAACTGAACGACTGCCATGGCAGCCTGGACGAGGAACAGAGACGGGACCACATCTGTTAGGCTCATGACTGCGCCGATCCGCACCGAGCCCGTGCCCCTGCGCAGAGTGCAAAGTCTAAAAGCAAAAGTCACAGCCACCTTCAGACTTCTTCCACATCTCGCCCCCTCACCGAAGCCCATCCAGCTCAAATAAACCTGCAATTCGTCTCCCCAAAAAAAACATGATATCCCCAATAAAGACCACGCTGTTTTTAAATCCAGCTGTCAGGACAATAGTACCTAATACTGCAAAGATGACAGCGCCACTCAGTTTAACTTCTTGTCAGCATTTTAATATTGCGAGGCACAGGACGTATGAGTGAAACCTTATGGGCCAGGTGCATCCGCAGAACAGCGTCAGACTCCGATTGAGGCACGGAGAGAGGAGGGGGACAAAAAGATGGGCTTTGTGAGGACAATGAAAAAGCCATGTGTCTGTGGGCAGTTCCAGATCCCAGGGTCAGAGATGTAAAAATTTCATAATGCGGAGATCACTCTGCAAAACCTAAACAAGGCTGATTTTAACCTCGCTGCTCTCCACCTTCTCTGGAAAATGCTTCATGTCTGGACCTCTGGAATGTGTTTATGGAGGGCCGTCCACCTGACAAAACCATTGCCAGATATATGAACTACTGTCACAGCTCACTTCAAAGGTTATGCTTATATCTTCCGAAGAAGCTGCCACTGTGTGTGTTCTGTCTCCATCATCCTAACATTAAACTCAACAGAAGGAAATGTACTTATCACCACAAACAGAAACCACCAGGCTAATGTCTCTGTTTCCCACAAGGATAACTAGTAAAGCTACTAAGCATCACTGCTAACAGCGAGGACCGCATCATGGGTTGCAGGTCATGTGTGGGAAGAATTGTGCATCATTCTATCATTAGAGCAGCTCTGTCCTGCTCTTTAGAGAACTGTGGAAAGCTTTACACTCTGGCTAGCATTATGTTTGCCAAAAGAACTTGTGAACCCTGCCAGACTAGCTATACACACTTTATTATGTACACCTGTTCAGCTGTTCATTAACATAAATACTGCTTTGAGCTCACAGGAAGGCAACAGTAAACGTGCAGAAGAGCATCTCTGAATGCACAGCAGTATGGGTGGCTGTGCTTCAGGAGATAAAGTGGGTCATCTTCTAAGCAGAAGGTTGATGGTTTGGTCCCTGGCTCAGTCTGCATGTCAAACTACCCTTGGGCAAACTGTCTCAAATGTATCCATCAGTGTGTGTACATGGGTGGGGGGAAAAAAGTGATCTATGAATGAGGCTTGTAGTAGAAAACTATGTCTATGTGCTAACACCTAATCAGGCAGCTGGTGAGGGTACGTGGAGCAGTTGGTAAACATGCAGTTACCTCAGTGTTTGAACCACAGATGTATTAAGCAAGAACAGATACTGAACTCAAAGATGACACCTGCTCAACTGAATGAAAATTGCACTAAAATAGTTTCTGTCTCCTTCAGGCTCGCTTGTGCGTTTTCCCTGCACATTAAAATGCGCTATTATAAAACCGCCACTCTCATAATTTTACGGGACAAACTCATTAGCGTAATGAGCTAGCTAGCTGCTGAGCTTGTAATTTCAAGCTAATTTCAGTTTTTAAAAAATTTCTACTACTTTTGCATTTGGCAGAATTAGCTCTGTATCCTCGCACACCCAACGCGCGCATTCATTTTGCTCTTTTCTTCCAGTCGCCCGAGCCCTCTGATGAAACGGCATTTTGTGAGTAACACATCACTCTGAGGCACAAAGGTCTATTTCTGTCTCTCTCTTTATATACAAAGCTGCCTGCTGCCTCTATGAAATGCAGCTGTGGCCTTTACTAGAGCTAAGGGACCATGATAATTAATAACCTCACTTGTGCCTCACACGCAAAAGCCAATACGAGCAAGTTTAAAGTCAAAATACACACAATGCCATGACAAATTGTTCCATTTTTCACCCATGAAGTTGCTGTTTTGGTTTGCAATAGCCAGCAGCGTCCTGTATCCAGTATGGAGCGCTTGGCAGGGAGCTGATGTTGTGTACTCTGTATTGATTTGTTTGAGGTTTTTGGAAACCTGAAGTGAAGTTCATGATATCAGAGGATTTTAGAGGGATGCTGTCAGACTTTCAGAACAAATAAAGGATGGAGAGAGACCAAACCACTTTGAGTGCTCTTTTCAAGTTTTGGAAAAAAAAACAAAAAAACAATATGCACAAATACACACAAGCGAACACAAAGCAGAAAACATACACATGTACCTAATCTCTATGGCTTAAAATAGAGTGAGACTGTTTGAAAAGAGCCGTCTGCTGTCTTTTCCCACTGACAGATTTAAACCTGCGCACCCTGAACCACAAAGGGCAGTCGGAGTCTGGGGTTTGGGTTGTAAAACAGAAGAAGATGTGAACAAGACTTATCTGCAGAGACGGGGCAGAGAGGGCAGCTCTGTTTAAAACAGATATTCTGTACTTTACCCTCCAAAATATTTGACCACTAGAATTCCAGTTAAGTCCAAGTTAAGTAGTTTGATTTTTGTTTTTTTGAAAGATATACTAGACAGAAGTTAAAGGTGAATGCCATGAGACATCGCTCCCCACAGCTAGTTTTAGCAACCAGGAATCAGACTGCCAGGGTCTCTAGCTATGGCCCCTCCTCCAGGTGGTGGCCCACAGGAGGGTGAGAGGGTGGCTCTTTCAGAGCCTGGACATCAGGTGCTAACCCCCAAGTATTGGCTCCCCAATAACACTGTCCCTTTTCTTCACAGGGATATTCTGAGTCTGAGTCTCAGTCTGGCCCCTCACACAGGATTAGTTTTCTTATCAGTAACAAAGTGACCTTGACAACATACCTCTTGGTATCACTCGGGCACGCAAACCCCTCCACCGTTTGTAAAGGGGAGTGGAGAGGAGTTGCTAACCCAAGTGGAGTTCAGGTTTCTCTGGGTTTTGCTCATGAGTGAGGGGAGACTGGAGTGGGAGACTGACAGATTGATGCGTAGGCTTTAAAGGTCAGCTGTGGCAAAACCAGAGATAAGCATGAAAGAGAAGCTTTAGATTTACCGTTTGATCTTCATCCCTACCCTCACCTGTGGACTCGAGCTGTGGGAAGTGACTGAAAGAGTAAAATTGTGGATGCAAGTGTGAAAATGAGCTTCTGCTATAGGATGGCTGGGATCTCTCTTGGAGACGGGGCGAGGAGGTCGTACATTTGAGCTCCTCCACATCGAAAATGACCCAGTTGAGGTGGCCTGGGCATTGGAGAAGGACAACTCCTAGGTGCCTCCCAGGGGGAAGTGTTTTGGGAATACTCAAGAGTAGACCGCAGGGCCGACCCAGGAAACACTTGAAAGATTAGATGTCTCAGCTGGCTTGGGAATGCCCCAGTGTGCCCCTCGGAAAAGCTGGAGGAGGGCGGTCTGGGCATCTCTGCTTAAACTGCTCGACCTGTGACCCAGACTTGGGTAAGTGGCAGAAAAGATATCATAATACAATAGGCAAAATGACGTATTGACTTAATATTTGATTTTAATGAGATGCTTTTTGAATGGGAGACATTTTGAAAGCACCGACACTGAGTGGAATTGCACGTAAAGAGAGCCACGCACTGGCTTCACCCTTCCAACCTGGTGGTTACATCCATCTTTTATATGGAGCTTAAACCAGTTTTGGGGCAAAAACAAAGACCTTTTACATAATGCAGTGGTTAACGCATTCAGCCAACATGTGACCACTGAAGACCAGCAGGAGACACAGATCGCTGGGAAGGTTGCGTCAGGAAGTTCGTCTGGCATAAAAAGTTGCAGATCCATCTGCTGCGTGGACCTGTCGTGAATAAGGGAGCAGCCAAAAGAAGCTTTATTGCAGCGGTCGAATTGTCTGTCTAGAATTTATATTTCAGTGCTGAATTCCCTGCTTCAGCGTGCATATGCCAGAAATAATTAAAATGAAAACACACTGTGAATTTGTTCAGTAACCCTGTGGTTCTTCACCGTGATTATCAAATCATTTCTTTTAGTAAGACGTCCTTGCCACTCTCAGCAGCCCAATCAATAACGCGTTGTGTCTTCTATTGTTTTCTTACCGGTGCAAATAAATGTGCTAAATTATACTTTCAATTAGAAAACAAATGAGCTTTTCAGCTTCTTCTGTTTTTTTTTTTTTTTTTACTAAATTGTGTGAACAAATCCGACCCGAAACCAAACTGGAGGTTCACCACAAAGACGCTGTTCAAAGTGAAATGGAAAATCAGAATAAACCAAAGAGTCTTTGTTCTGCCACCATGTGTGTAATAACTACTTTTATCTTTGCCCACATTTTTCTTTCTCTTTCTAATCCCCTACACGTCGACTCAAACAAGGAAATGAAAACTTCTATTTGATTCCATAAATCCATTTGGCACGTAAACAAAGCCTCCTCTCAGTGTGTGATCCCAAAGAGAGGCAGCGCCTCATCAAATTACCACCGCTATTCATATCTGCCTCTGCCCTACTGGAAAGATTTAGGTAGAAACCAATCCCATCTTTCCTCAGCAATCTTAATTGTCCACTGTTTAACAACTAGATTAAATTGCATCAGATAAACAGCCAGTGGGAGTGAAGTGAGGCTCTCTTATTGTAAACTAAACAAGAAAAAACTCAAAGGCCATTTCTCTTAATAAACTGCTTCATGTTTCATCATTTAAACCTCATCTCTCTGCATTTATCAGCGTTACCGCTCAGCTCTCAGTGCTGTTTTCTGAAGCTTATTTGCAGCAGCCACAAGGGCGCAAATATAGGAGTAAAAGTTGAATTGTACCTTCACATAATTAAAACTTCCTATTTTATTGAGATAAATGTTTTCAGTGCAGGCAAGTATTTTTACAAAATACCTGAAAGCCACTGTGGTATTTATAGTGTGTAAGCACTTAATTTGAACCAAATCAGTTTATTAAATTGAATTAAATATGTAATTGCTGGCCCGGAGTTACTGCTCCTCAGAATAGAAACACAATCAATCACTGTTGTCCAAACAAAGCCGATGAAATTACCAAACGGCATTTCTCATAAATGCTGGCAGACGTCACGCACACCCTACAGCGTCCCTGCACCAGCAGCAAGCAAACATCGCCGCCGCCCGTTCGACGACTCAAACGTCTCAGTTTGTTACATCATTTCTAACAAATATGGGTCAAATCGATCTGTCCAGTGGGAACAAAAACGCGTGCAGTTTGTTGCTGTCTGTTCTGGACTGCAGGGACAGAGTCGCCTGAAGGCTCTGAAAGGTGGGAGTTGCACAGAGTCCACCGGGTCCATCCCGGTGTCCTGCGGGGTGACGTTTCCTCTTTATTTATCACCTTACTAGAGGCCACCTACAGCTTAGCACCGCATTACTGTCACACTCGTTTTGCGTCTGATGGATGGGGCATGGAAAATCATATCTGTTTCAAATACTTTCACAACACTACAAGGCCTGAACTTTAAAAAAAAAAAAAGTGTAATCAGTCCTTTGGCATCTAGACAATTCAGCAGGCCAAGAGCAAAACATGTAGAGTTTTTTTTAATCCCATGAAATGTAACAAACTAAATAGAAAATGGCATTTGTGTTTGTTTGACTACAAACACCTAGATTGATTAAGCCTTTGTATGAGAGCTGAACAACAGGTGTCTTTGTGCGTAAAAGGCTGCAGCGAGCAGAGCCCGGTCAGCGCTTAGGGTTTCATGCTTTGAAAGTGATATGGGTGAGCTGCTTTTCTCAGGCCTAACCCCAGATCTGCCGCTGATGGACAGACCACCCAACTCTCAGCTCTTATAGGCACACAGTGGGGCCACTCACAGCAGAGGCAGTCCCCCTGTCATTCTCCTTTGCGAAGGAAATGGATCAGCCGACTGTTTGTCAAGTACACTGTCAGGGTCTCCTTCAGAATCAAACAGCCAGCATTACACTAATGGATACCACTAGAATGCATTCAGTGCTTTGCAAACCCCCAACATTAGTCTTCCAAAATGGTTCAAAATGTGACAGCAGAAGCACCAACAGAAAAAAGATAACTCCTGCTCTTTGTTCAAGTACAGAAAAGTAACTTCAAGGGAAAGCAGGACAATGTGACCGAGTAGAATAAAAGATAAATTACATTTTTATGGTGATCTGTCCCCCTCGCCTCTGCAGCGCAGTCCAAGCTTTCTCTGTTTCGCTGTTTTGTGGGACTTTATAGGAGCTTTCTGCCACGTATTTTGATCAGAATAAAGATTCCCCCAGGACGTCACCGTGCCAGAGCGGAGGATGCCAGAGTCATTGGTCAGAGGCGGAGGAATGGGGCTCAGCCTCCCTGGGCTGTTCAACTGACAGCGTGTTGTGGCCAAGAGTGGACTCAGGCTGAGACAAAAGATTCACACCCATCCTCTGCTCTCCAGAAACATCTTTTCCCCGAAGTCTTCCCGATAAGTCACAGGGCGAGGAAAGCCACCAAATACACATGTTTTCTGTCCGTGTCCTCCGTGCTGCTGAATTATAAATACTGAAACAAAAAAATCTTAAGGATTCAAGCGGGAATCTAGTTCTTCTTTCCCAGGAGGAAAGGCCCGAGGAGAGCCAAATGTTGCATTAAATCTTGAGCCAAAATGAGCTGCTCTACCTCTTGTCCTGGCACATCAGTCCTACTATCTTCTTGGACAGAACCCCCCCCCCCCCCCAACCATCTATCTCTCCCCTAAATCTTTCTCAGAAAAATGTTGATAAATACATACTCACACTAAGCAGCCAGGACACAAGTTGTATTTGGCTGGTAAAGGGGGCAACCCTGTAAGTCCAAATCCTAAACCTCTGTGGGGG
>JAVDPK010003018.1:46792-78372 GCA_034780415.1 Cichlasoma orientale | reverse complement strand
TTTTTTCCGTGACTGGAGCCTTAAACAAAAAAAAAAAAAAAAAAAAAAAAAGGACATCTCTGTTGGTGTCATAACAAGGATCTTTTTTTTCCCCTCTCCCGAGGACATATGCAAGCAATTTGTACAACAAATGTTGGTTTTAGACTGTGTTCCTTGCATACAAGTGGCTTCTCAAAACCTACAGGGCTCCATTCGTTAGTGCTTGAAAGCAAAGCAAACAAATTAATTAACACTATCTTTACATGGGGTGGCCAAGGAAAGCAGGCGCTGAAATGTTACACCATTACCTAAATTCGCATGCATCTGTCTGTGTCTCCCCCACCGCCCCCCAAAACCCCCCAGGTGTACTCTCCCACCCCTGCCCCAGCGCACACAGCGCCCTTGAACAAGGCTGAAGGACCACCTGTGTGAAAGAGGAGACCCTCTCTGTTATGTCTCTGCTAGGGAATGAAATAACATGGAATCCAGCTCTGCAAATAACTCACAGTGAAGATCATTTTCCACATGCTGCTTGACAAAAGGTAAAATAAGAACAGATGATATCCCCGCTCTCTCTCTCTCGCTCTCTCTGGAAGTTTGCAGCTCCTCTCTGCAGCCATGCTGCAGTTTTACATTTACAATTGTCCAGCTCTGCATGCAGGCAGACAGGAGGTCCTGACCCCTTTAGCGGCCTTGTTAACCGAGCAGTATGAGATATGAGGCCTCGTTCCTAATAGCCGCTGATACTGAATCTGCCATTTTTTTCATGTCTTCACTGGGGTAAAGTTGAGAGGGGTTTCGAGGAATCTGATCTTAGATCTGTGTGTGCCATCATAAGAAGCAGGAGGTCTTCTCTTAAACCGAGCATCCGTCACAGGAAAGAGATGAAACCGGCTCCACTGTGACTCTGGCCAAGATGTAGTCCAGCACATAACCTCCTGTAAAGCCCTGTGTTATTTTTCAACTTAGGGTTTTGTAGAGATTAAGCGAACAAGGCAAGACATGGTAAGGATTGTGGTAATGGTGAGGAAACTGAGCCAGCAGACCTGCTCCTCCTTGTTTCTGGTCTTTATGCAAAGCCAGAGCTGGCTCTAGCTATTTTGGTGCCCTAGGCAGGATCAGGATTTGGTGGCCCCAACAGCTGTAAAGAGCTCACATCCCAATTCAAAGATGTCGACTGTGTAGCAAACGGTTGTGTACTGCTGCAGGTAACCCCAAGAAGCTGCAGGTATTTAATAAGCTCAGAAGAAAGACTCCTACAAACAGCAGAAAGCAACAACCACAACCTCGGCTTCTGCCACAATCAATTCGTA
Organism: Cichlasoma orientale; assembly: GCA_034780415.1. Lineage (NCBI taxonomy): Eukaryota > Metazoa > Chordata > Actinopteri > Cichliformes > Cichlidae > Cichlasoma > Cichlasoma orientale. The sequence continues at coordinate 77,080 of JAVDPK010003018.1, read as the reverse complement.
ATTCTGGCGATTCTTACCTCTATACTGTTCTTTCTTCGGCCCCTCTTTTTTTTTGCACCACTCCCCGCCTTGTGTTTCTGATCATTTTAAACCTTTCATGACTCATTTTGCAGATGTGATTCAAAGGAAGGATTAGATGCAGACTTGGAGGATAGCGCACATGCTATCAGCGACTGGTTTCATGCATCACGTCATGATAGCAGGCAGTGTTTATTTGTGTAGTCCACGTGAGACTGACAGTTCAAAAAAGTGCACGAGATTTTTTATTTGTAAATAAACTGCTGCTTTTGTTGATAAAGCTGTTAGTGTAACCACATCGTGCTGCCTTCCTGGCATTTTAGATTCTAGGCAACCAACTACGCCACAGACCGGCTCTGTGCTAAGCTAAGCTAACCAGCTGCTGGGTTGTATTTAATGTGAGACCTGAATCAGTTTTCCCATTTAAATCTGGGCAACAAAGCATACCTTGGAGAAAATAAAAAAAAACCTTGAAACTTCAATAATGGCTCTGACAAGCGCCTCCGGAGAGCTTCATAATCAAATTAAGCGCACCTCAGTCCGTACATTATTTGCCCTTGCAGACCTCTGCTCACCTCTTGGAGGAGGACACACATAAGAAGCTGGTGTAATCCAAATAAACAGGTGAGGCACTTATTAGCCCCCTGTTCCCACTGCAAGTGTAACTTCATTTTCAATTCAGCCTCTCTCTCTCTCTCTGTGACTCATGGGAGAGCGACTTCAAAGCTGCAGCCATGCACTTGAGGTCATTATCTTCATTTCTATATCCTCTGCAGGTTCTCAGCATATGGGAACATTTTGACTCTGGATTTTTATTTTTTTTTTCATCTGCAGCCATAAATCTGCCATGTCAACTATAAAATATGGCTGACCAGCAACAGATGTAGCTCTAATAGCTACCAAAAAAGAAAAAAAAAAAAGGAAATCAAAATTTACCACCACTACATTTTTATTCCACCACAGATTGATTTCAGTTTTGCGCAGAGGTGATGGACACCGAGCGAAAATCAGAACGTGCCCGTGGGGAGGGAGGAAAAGTGTGTTTCCTTTTAATGTTCTGTTATTCTTGCTCAGTCATTTTCTTTCTCCTCTTTCTCTCTTTTCTTTAATCCTTCTCCTTCCACCCTTTAGCTGAGACGAATCCCCCTTTCATCCTCCTCGGCAGCGAGGGCCCTGGTGTCTGTTCACACAAAGCCTGCCCATCAGTGACTCCTCATCAACCCCTTTGCCCAATTCATCAAGCGGAGGCCCATGGGCATTTATCACCCCTACCACCTTTCATATCCTGCACCAGCTGAAAGCCACTGTCCCTCCTCTGACTTCAATACAGCCATGACACACCCCTAAGATTTATAGAGGCATAATTAGTAGCAGTGAAAAAGGCCTGTGTGCTTTGGAAGGTCAATCATACTGTATCCCACTCAGAGAAAATCTCAAAGCCAGTAACATCTGCTTCAAAATAGATTGCACCACCACCACAAAAGTTGATAAATTAGCCCAAAACAAGAAGCCAAGAAATTCATCTAAAGCCTGACAGTGACATCAAAACAATCATACGCACTTTGGGTCATTTTAACACGCTGTTCGTCACCGTTCAGTGGAAGTGAGACACTGTCATAAATCCCCTTTCTCTACAGGGAAGCTGCTGCTGCCTGTGATGAGCAGCTCTGAGGTGAGAACTCCCCCTCAGGACGGGGGTTTCTGAAAGCGGCTCGAGGGAGGTCTAAAATAACACACCTTAATAGTTAAATGGTGTTATTGATGTAATCATGCATTCTCCCTCCCACCCTCTCCCGCTGTCACTGATATCTCAAGAACAGTGAACTAATTAAAACACTCCTGGAGTTTGTTTTTGATCTTCACACAGAAATAGAGTCTTCACTAAACAGCTTTGTTTTTCTTTCTTTCTTTCTTTTCCTGCGCAGCTACATGTTAGAACCTGTTGTGCGATTGTGCACAGAAGGGATGCAAAAATCCCCATTCAGTCATGAATTACACCTATTATTCATTAATCCTGCAGTGACTTTCCCTGTGTTCTTTTTCACGGGCATGATGGCACACATCAAATGCTGTGCTCCGCTAGATTAATTTGACAGCTGTAGTTATTAGTTACTTTTTAAATTATTATTTTACATCTAAAACTAATTTAACTGAGGCTGAAATCAGCACAGCCCTGACTGAGAAGTGCACACAATTTCTGCTACTGTGACTTCTCACAATATAGGGCTATTCCCGCTTTTACTTTATTAAGTAAAGATAGCAATATTTCCTGTGTATACAGTGTTTGATGCTTACTCTGCTGTTTCATGTAGAAGTTTGAAAGAAAAGTCCAAAAAACATCTGTACTTTTATCAGTGACTGTTCGATTTCATAGCCTACGCTTGTGCACCAATGCACCAGTCACATTTAATGCTACATGTCATCAGGATTTGGATTTTCCTTCTTTCCCCCACCCCCCTTCTTTGCCAGTAGTACAAGTGGTTAAGCTGCTGGTTTCGCCGGAGCACACTGCAAACGTTGTGCAGAGGGGCGAGGAAGCACCTGCTTCCAGCAAGGAGGTGGAGAAAATGCTCTCATGAAAAGCTCCAACTGCAGTGGTTGGCACTGAAACTTGTGCAGGAGGGTTGGATTACTCCGAAAGTATGCACAGGTTATTTTGATAATCTTGTGGGGTGAATGTTTCTTTGCGGTTTTCCTTTGTGGCTTCCAGGAGTCTGTGGTGTGACTGAAACCCAGTCAGGGTACATTATGGATTGCCTTTGTGGTAAAGTGGTTCTCACAGTTTATGATGCATTTTCGGCTTTACGTCAGCTGTCATTTGTCTTTTAGCCATGGTGATCTTTGATTCTGCACCCGCGTCGCGTTTTAATGCACCGCAAACTTTTGCCAGACTTTGCTGCCTTAGGATAGGCGATGCGGTTTTATCAGACGGCCACGGAGCGCAAACAGAGGAGCTGCGCGGAGATACTTCTTGACCTGGACTTATTTGATCAGAGGATCAGATACGGCTTTCCGAGAGGGCACACACACACACACACACACACTTACAGACAGCGGCACCATCAGAAGTAAAAGTTGGACTGAAAGTGCATATTAAGTAAAGCAAACTGATGCGCGTAAGAAAGGATGCCAGCCAGGCGTGGCTTGTGTCTGAATATCCAATGTGAGAATGCGTGGGGAGTATGTATATAATAGAGTCTTTCTATTTGATAAACACAGATATCAAACTCATGATTACAGCAAAGTACTATCAATAAACTGAGAGGACTCCGCTGATTTGGAGGAGCACGGCGCGCTGCATGGTACGCTTTTGGCGTGCATGGACCGGACTTCTGTAAACTTTTCTCCCTCCTGAATTTACCAACTACATCCCAAATGCCTTCGCTTAATTTGACAGCTGTGCATACAATGGCAGAGGTCGGGAGTTTTCTGGGGACACTCGACTTGGATTTACAAAGCTTTCCTTCGGTGGGGACTGTGCCCGTACAGGAGTCCCCCGTAGGGCTGAATGAGCGACTGGGGCAGATTGAAGGCAGGCTGCAGCGGGGGTCGCCGACAGATTTCGGCCACCTCAAAGGGATCTTGAGGCGGCGGCAGCTCTACTGCAGGACCGGCTTTCAGCTAGAGATATTCCCCAATGGGACTGTGCATGGGACAAGACAGGACCACAGCAGATTTGGTGAGCATTTCTTTAATCTTTAATTTTCTTTTCTTTTCTTTTTTATTTTGTTGGTGTTGATAGATTTTCATTTTAATCTGTATAATTTGTATCTCTTGCTTCGCAGAACCACGTTTTGGGTTTTTTTTTTTGTATCAGAACTCTAAATAAAAAGAGGGTGTACTTTTCCCCCCATAATCCCGAGGCAAGGGCAATTGCATGTATCATATGGTTTGCTGGCCAGTTAACCCGGCAAAGAAGGAGTTTAATTAAGCATCTTTTTCCCTGCATCCCCGCTGAATACTCGTTCGTGCGTCACTGTCACCTGGCGCGCAGGCACACACCTTTTTCTGGCAATCCCCGCTGCGCGTGGGGCACAGGTGTCTCTAATCAGGCGCAAACAAGCGGCGCGCGCGCGTCCTGCGGCAACAGCAACAACAAGCTCGCAGGTGCGCGCGTGGGTCTGAGGATTTTGTCTCATTAATAGACATTATTTCACAGCAGGAAGCGCGGGTGTAAGTGATAACATAAAAATAAGAGTATTTAATTTATTCTCGTTTCAGAGCCCTGTTTCTTTTTTTTCTGCACGCTGTCACCGTGATGTTTGTATCACCTGCAAAAAAAAAAAAAAAAAAGTCTCCTGTGGAAAAGCTGTGTGCGGCTCGTGGGAGAGCGACAGGCTAAACAAACGAGGTCAGAGTTCAGACTCGCACATGTCTCTCGCCTCATATGCGCGCAGTCTTGTCACAGGTGCAGGCCGGGCGCGCTCGCTCCCGGAAAAAGCGGAATAGCTCTAAATTAAAGCGTGACCACAGCGGAATTCAAAGAAGGTTTAATGTTCAAACTTGAGCCAAAACAAGCCGGTTTAGAGAGATGGGTGGTCCGCGTGTTTGTTTCTGGCTTCACTTAGATTTAAAATGCAAAGTTCTTTGTCAGACCTGCGTGGCTTTGATTAGAGGGATGTGGAACACACCCCTCTGAAAAAAAAAAAAATTAGAAGGATCTTCTCTGTCATCCTCTGGCATAGGATGAAGTCGGAGAGATGGGGACCAGGTGGCTGTAAGCTGGCCTCTGCCAGTCAGCACAGGCAGCTGGATCCTCTCTGACTAACCTCCGCATCACAACAGCCAGTGGCTTTTAATTTTACCAGTTGTTTCCCGGCCTTTGATGTCGATGCTCACTTTACTGCAACTTCCTCCATGTCAGCGGTTCACTAAACCAGTTACCCACATCTCAGTTTCATAAAAGTGACTTCACAGCCTGCGGGGGAAGTCCCAAAGACAGGATGAACACATTTATAGACAAGCTATTACGATGGAGCAGAATGATGGCGCTCATAGGTAGGATTAAAAGGAGAGACCTGTGGTTATTGAATGGCCTTAAAACAGTGATTTTTCAAATGAAGTCTGGAATAGCAGCAAATCACTGACTTTTCTCCTTAGGGGTGTTCACGCTGAGTTTGTGGGCTCCTCTGATCAGTTTCCATATTGTGCGTTTGACCTCAGGTATCCTGGAGTTCATAAGTCTAGCAGTGGGTCTGGTGAGCATCAGAGGGGTGGACGCTGGACTCTACCTCGGCATGAATGAGAAAGGAGAGCTCTATGGGTCGGTGAGTCAAAAACCCCTCCTTTTTTTTACCACCCCACCCCTCACCATGCACTCACTTAACACCCATAACTTATTTTAAAGTATATACTAGTCAGTCATTCCCAAAGAAATTATACTTTCCTTCATTCACGTTTCTTTTTTCCCCCCCACAACATATGTCAGTACAGAGCTATCAGAAAGTTTATCAAGGTTCCCATACCGCAGTCAGACAAAACAAGTATGTTTCCTATTACTTATACTTGTTTTCTGTGTGAAGGGAGTCAAGGAAAAAAATCAGCTTTCAGAGAGAAACCCGACCACTTCATTTAGTTTTGAGATATGCAGAAATATTTACATATTTTCCCAAAGTGGAGACAGGAAGGGCTGACGTTACTTTGGACGTGAGCTGTGTGAGAATTTGGTTGAGATCGCGTTTCTCTGTGCTCGAGTTTGACCTGCAGTGGTATAAATAATATGGAGGAGAAAGATTTTGGTAGTTGTTCAAGGGGCTTCTCTTCTTTTTAACTTTCTTTCACATGCGGCGCATACCTGCAGTCAGAGGGAGAGAGGAAAGGGAAGAGATAAAGACAATGAAGGGGAAGTATGTGAGGCTTCACCTGTATCAGGTGTCCCAGGGCATTACCGGAGGGCCTCTTGGGGCTCAGACCCCCCCCCCCCCCCCCGAACATTGCGAACAGAGGCTACTTTTAAGCACAGCCATTATGTGGAAAGTGCAGATATTGTTACTGCATGCTATCAGAGTCTGGCTCCCATCCTGGAGCTTTGACCCAGGGGAGGAGGGGGCGGATGGTGGTGGTGGGAGGTGGTGATTTGGGGGGTTGGGGGTAATTGCACACCTGACTGAGTCACCTGACTGACAGAGGGAGCCATGTAGACATGTCTGTCTGAATCTGAGCAGCCAGGAGGTGAAGGGAGGGGGGAGGACAGCAGGTAAAAGGGTGCTTCCGTCCAACAACCACCAGACCTTGACGAGCTTTTGATCCGATGAGGTTTGCGTGTGTGTGTGTTAGGATGGAGCTGGCCCAGTCATGTGCCCTCTGGGCTGTGTTTACAGACAACAGCTTCACCACACAGCCGCAGCCAAGCAGAGCCTGACAGCCAATCAACAAAATTGCTTCTGGAATAAAACACAGCCGTCTCGCACAAAGGCTTGTGAGTGTGTTAGAGGCAGAGAACGACTAATATTTTGTGTTCTGTGGATGTGTTTTCTGCAAAAAAAAAACAAAAAAAAACAGAGTGAGCAAACACTCAAAAGTGCTCCTTGGCTGATAGCCTATCACTTCACAGGGTCTGACTGTCTTATAGACCAGCAGAGGCTGACTGGTCTTGGCAGGAAAGCAGCTCAAACCCTGATGTCTCTTATTGTTCCCACACACTCACTCAGCCAGCATGCTCTCACCTGCTGAACCCACAGCCATCGCTCATGCTGTTCTGTCAGTGAAGGCTGAAGCTTTGAAATCTGCTCTGTGTGTGTGTGTGTGTGTGTGTGTGTGTGTGTGTGCGTGCATGTGTGAGTGAAGATTGGGGGGGGGGGGTCTGCTTGCTGTTCTCGTTGCATCACAGGGAGGGAAATAATTCTCTGTGCACAACGAGAGGTTAACAGGTCTGTGGAGTGAGTGTGGAGCGTAAAAGCGAAAAGCCCCTCATAATGACTTCCCTTCTGTCATAATGAGCACCTGCCCAAATGAGTTTCTACTGGTTCATTTCCACTTTTAAGTGCAATCCAAAATAGTTAATGACAGACATAAGTTGGCACATCAGGAGGAGCGGAATTAGGATGCGAGGCTGCATCACCCAGCTCAGTCTTACAGTAGCTGCATTTACTTTTTTCTTCTCTAATGATGCAGATGTTTAAATCTGTTCTTTTCTGTCCTGCAGAAGAAGCTGACAGCAGAATGTGTGTTCAGGGAGCAGTTTGAGGAGAACTGGTACAACACCTACGCTTCAACTCTGTACAAGCACACGGACACGGGGCGCTTCTACTACGTAGCTTTAAACAAGGACGGCTCGCCCAGGGAGGGCGGCAGGACTAAAAAACACCAGAAGCTCACCCACTTCTTACCCAGGCCGGTGGAGATTGAAAAGATCCCTCAGGAATACAGGGACTTATTCCAGTACAGGTGACCAGTGCTTACGCTGGGAGAACTGGTTGTTTAGAAGGAACAGAGATAAAAAAACAAAACAAAAAAAAAAAACAAAAAACACAAAAAAATCCAAAAAAAAGTGTGGATATTTTGGACCTGTTACAGAACTGTTTACCTTCATCTCCCCTCTGAGGTCACTGCGCCTCAGCCCGCTGCCGGCAGCAGTGACACAAACATTGTTCCTGGATGTCGCCTCTTTGCATCTGCAGCAGACTTCAGACAGGAGACCAAACTTTGTTGTAAAACCACTGCTATCGCGGACAAAGGAGACCCTCGTGACTGCCCAGCTGTGGGTGAATCAGGAAAATCAAATCAGGTGCCATGTTTTCTCTACAGAGGTTCACGTGTGGACGCTGAAGAGGCCGAAGAGTCGTGGCTCTCGATGGTTTTGAGCGGCGCCGAGCTGGCGGGAGAAGAATCGATCTGTTGTCTACGAGAAGTGACTTTCAGGAGCTAAGGACATAAAGCACTGCACAATGTGCACACAGCTATGGTAACATTAAATGGAAATGCGAGGGAAGGCACATTCCACATATACAGCAGAGACGTGCAAACTTTGTGCTGCATGTTTGTTGAGCGGTAGTTTGGGATGCGCGATTAGAGTGTCTGAGTTAGTCACGAGGCAAACTGGAGTTTTATTAGACTTTCTTTCAAATAAAAAAGACAAAGGATGGGAATAACAGCTCTATGACGACTCTGGGATCAGCTGAACTGCACTTACTGCACATCCCAAGTCCCGGCTTCACGCTCACTTGGTCTGAGTTTAAACATCGCCTTGAAGTCAGACGAAAAGCTGCAGAAATTATATGCAAAAACAAGCAATTAAGCTCGGGCTAAAAGCACTTCTCTGACTGCGGTTGCGAAGACTAAGCAATGGGTTTTTAAAAGGACGACTTGTAATGTTCAGAGTGTTGGGAACATTATTAAAAATGCAAGCAGCCGAGGTGTACATATGGGTGTTCCTATTTATGAGCTGTACAATATATTTATTTTCTACATATAAAGTATAAATGTAAATCTATTTATTTATTGCAAAGACTTTATTTTGTAATGAACTTGAAGTTATCTGGACTGCAGATTCTACTGAATTGACCCCCCTGCCCCCCCCAAAAAAAGCAAACAAAAAATGAAGAACTGCAATGAAACGCGACAATAAAATTGTCCTGCTATCGAGACGTCATTGTGAGAGACCATTTTTGCTTGCATTAAAGTCTGAACCAATTAAAACCAGATATGACACGTGTGAGTGTTGCATGTCTTTCCTGTGATTGCAGCCGATTCCATCAGCACGGCGCTACAAGTGGCATTTGTTGAGTGTAACATATCTCGCTCTCAGATGGATTGCTGTGACATTTTATCACTTTGACATATTTTCACCGACATTAACGCCTACGCTTTGCTAGGCTGTCCAAAAGAGAGTGAATATTAGGTTAAAAAAAACATAACAGCAGATTCTTTCCCATACCAATTTGCCCTCATAAAGCCCTTACCAAGCAAGGGTTACTTATCAAGTAATGTGCACAGGCTCTCTCTGTCTCCATGAGGTCTTAGCCAGCTCACATCCACCATACAAAATCAGATTCCTTATGCAACTGGATCCCTAATTGGCTTTACACATCAGCGTGGATTAAGAGCAGTGATTGGTTGTTCACTGCAGGGGCCTCACAGACTCTGTAAGTCTGGTCTACAGCGGGTCTTTTCAACGGACAGAAACAGCTGCGTGTGCCGCGCAGAGAACCAGCGGGGATGTGCTGCAGACCTGGAGTGGTGGTTCTGGAGTTAAGTGAGGATGGGATCAACATTTCAACATCTGCAATAGTTGTAATGTTTCTCCACTGGCAGATATCTGTAAGCTGGGAGAGCAAGCTCCCCTGGGGGGGAGGGAATGGAAAAGTCAAAGACATGCAGGGGAAAACCCTGGCAGGCTGAGAAATGAAAACAATACCGGCAGAGGGAAAAATAGATGAAAGATTGAAGGGAGAAGAGAGTGGGACAAAAGGCACTTTGCTGTGGGTGTGAAATACAGGGACGCCGCATCAGGATGAATCAGCGTCCCAGCTGTTAAAGGAATAGTCGTAAATTTTGGGAAATGATTTGCCCTCTTGCCAAGAATAAGTTAAGGAGACTAATACTGCTTTTATATCTGGCATAAATAGGAAGCTGAAGCCAGGACACAGTTAGCTTAGCTTAGCATAAAGCCTGCAAATTTGCCTCCTGGTTAAAAGCTCACATCTTACAGCATATTCAGCCATGAGTCCACCACCACCTTTCCAGTGTTTCTGCTGTGATGAGCTGAGGTAACTGCTGCTGCTGTGGTTTCAGATTTACAGCACTGTGCAGAAGTCTTGAGCCACCCACTCATTTCTTTGTATTTTGCTTCCAAGGATCCAGACTTAAAAAAAATAAATAAAAGTGGCTTTGAGCAGTAGTTCTCCAGGCTTTCTGAAGGTCTTTCCAAGTTTTTCTTTGACCATTGGCTGCTTTTCCCACTCCAGTCCTTGTTCCTGACCATTTTCAGAGGGATGCTTTTTTTGTTAAGCCAGTTGACACTGACCTGTGAATCATTCAAGCATAAAAAGGCACCTAACTACAGGGATGAACCAGGTTTGTTTTTTTTTAATCTGCACATAACAGACAACAAAGAATTAATTTTAAACTGTATCTTTAGGCACTTTGTTACTAGCAGCCTGTCACAAAAAACACATTTTAGCTGAATTATCCCAAACACAATGTCAAAGATGATGCAGTCTGATAGGAATAAAAGTGTTTCTGCACCAAAGTGATTCCTAAAGAGCTATTAGTTGAAAACTTGGCATGGTCTGCCGTGCAACTTCAAAAAAATCTGAGGAAAGTCTGAAAGTCAAATCCTCACGGGAAAAAAAACCCCTCAGGAAAGCCCTGACACAGGACCTGAAAGATGCATCTGGCCCCTCAGCTGATCCAGCTACTGTTTGCCAAAGCCTCATCAGAAATGGTCAAGAAGCCGTTCTTAAGGAAGGGAAATGGAGAAAAGGCTGAGGTACGCCAGATTACACAAGAACTGGACTGAAAATCAGTGGCAGCAGGTCTGATGGAGTGAAGACGTTTTGGTTCAAATTGTCACCACTATGCACAGGAGGTCAGGGGAGAGGTGCAACAGTGAGTGTCTACAGCCATTTGTAAAACACAGTGGAGGCTGTGTCAGGGTTTGGGGCTGCAGTTCAGCCTGTGGTGTTGAGATCTCGTCAAAAGTGATGGAATTATGAGCACAGAAAAGCACCATCAGATTTTGATCCACCATGCAGTAACATCTGGAAAGTGTCTGATTGGCAGCTGCTTAATTTTTTCAGGATGACAATGATCCTGTGTTTTTTTTTTCTGCATTTCCATTTATGGTCGCAAGTTTCAGTACGTCGCTGCACCCATTTTCCTAACAAAATATAAAGAAATGATGGGTGGCCCAAGATTTCTTGCACAGTACTCTACCATAGACAAATACAAGCAGCACCAATCCCCTAAATTAACACTTGGCAAGAAAGCAAATAAGGGCTTTACAAAATATAATCAAAATAATTTCCTGCCTATTAGTTATGCAGTTATTTGATGTGTATTATTCCCCATCAGTCTCCACCCAATTTCTCCCATCTAATAAGGCATAAAAATGCAACAATCATCAAGGTAGAGCTAATCAGTGAGATCAAATGTGCAACCAGCATTCCTCTTTATAACCACAGCGAGGTAAATCAGTGAGAAGCATTTCAATCCCTAAAAACAAAACCACTCCAACGCATGTGCCGGTTATCCTTTTGGTCACTTTATTAAATGTTATATTAAATACTTATCAAGATAATAGCAGATCAGATTCATGGCAAATCATGTTGGTGTATTTGCTAACGTAAGAACATTCTTAGACGAGGGCGAAAAACTTTCTACATTTATGAAATACACCTTGTGCAAACACAGGAGTCAATCAGAGACGGCGGGCGTCTCTCCGTCAGAAATGTTCCTCATGTTCAACAGCTACACCAGTTTAAGCATTTAGAAGCAAGAATGTGCCAAAGTAGAATACAAGTAGTCTGGGGGCCTGCCGGGTGAGACTACAGTGTCCAGGAGAGCGTTTCTCACAAAGCAGAGTACACAAATCAGCCAGCTATAATAAGATTTCCAGTCTTTACTCTTTCTGTCGATCCCATCTGGAAACCGATATTTCAAACGCTGAAAGACAAGTAAAAGGGTAAAGTTTGGGCCCCTGCGACACCTGGCTGACCCGGCTCTGCTTTGCGAGGCCCAGTCGCTCACCCCAGGCTCGGGATCAACACAAGTGGAACATAATGAACGAGACGCACGGTGCTATGCTAGACAACACGTGACAATGAGAATGATGTTACAAAAAGGTCATAGGAACTGGCAGGCAGTTTTGAACAACACAAGCATTCCGTTAGCATGTTCAGCGACAACTAATGTAAACACTTAAAAGCTTAATAGAAAAGATTCTCAACAAACCTCATATCTTTACAGCTTTTTTTTGTTGTTTTTTTTTTTAGGAAATTAATATAAGGCCATCTTTTTTTAAGATTTTTTGTCCCCCCCACAATTTTCCTTGTTTTATTGGTTTCTCCCATCTTCCAAAAAAAACAAAAAAAAAAAGGGGGGGGGGGGGAATTAAAAAGCAGGACTTGCAGCACCAACGGCTGTCTGCTTTGCTATATAATAGTGGAGGAATCTACTGGAGTTTATCATCATGTAGCGCTTTACATCAGAGTCCTGTCATCAACAATACTGGTCCCACTCAGGTGTAGTTAGGCATTTAAAACCGTATAAAAAACTGAGCTGGAAATAATAAAGAAACCCTTTTTTAAGGGGAAAACAACACAATGCTTAAAAGCATTGGGGGAAAACTTTAAATACATGAAAAATGAAGATATAGAACTTGAATAACATTAAGGCGGTATATACATTTTTTTTTCTCCTGTTGAAATTCCTAACAGACATTTCACACAGTCATTTATACATTTCATCCTCTCAGTGAGTTACATAATAAAGCACTGAGAGTCTCTCCCACTTGAGGCTCCAGTGGTCAGCAGTCCAGTCTCAAAACTACTCCACCCTCTGATTGGTGCACCGGTGTGTTTTGAACTCCGAGGGGGTCTCGCAGTGTAGAGAACTGGGCCTCGCTGGGACTGGGCCACTGGGAGCTGGACAGCTAAGTGGGGGGGTGGGGAGTGGGGGGAGAGATTGGTGAGAAAGAGTCATTTTGACCTACAGGCCCTTGGAGGGGCCAGGATTCTTGCCCATGCCCTGATGGCCGCCCAGGCCGTGGAGCTGTTGGTAAAGAGTGAGCAGGTCCATCTGACTGAGCCCGCTGGCTCCCATCATGCCGTTCTGCAGGGCCAGCTGGTTCAGGTAGCTGGCCTGGTTGGCCATGGCTAGCTGCTGCTCCTGCACCTTCCTGTTGGTAATCAGCTTCTGCACGAACATCATCAGCTGCAGCACAACGACATTAAAAATTAGCACACAATTAACCGCTAAATAATTCAAAGAACAATTAAAGATAAAAGAGCCATTTGATCTGTTAGAGTTGAAGGACAAAATTTATAGGAAGAAATAAGCATGGCTGTCCCTGTCCTAGTTAAAACCCAGAAGAACAGCTGACATTAGAGGTCACATATAGTGGTGTCTCTGAGACATCGTCAAGGCTAAATCAGAGCTTTTAAGGGGTCAAACTGCGTCATGCTTTCACAGACAGACAGTAAACACAGATACTAATCCCACAGTTTTTTTGGCTGATGCAGGTAAACTGATCTAACTAGCTCAGTACAATCCGCTGTGCTGCACAGTGAAATTGTTGCCCTTTTTAGGTCTTTGACTGTTTTGAACAGCGAATCAACATGTTTCATATATCCACAGTACAAACCAATTTATTAATCTTGTTTAAGCACCATCAATAAACTAATGAAATTAAATCATTATAGGTAGACCTTCACCACACCAATAAATCACCACAGTATTTTTTTTTTTTAGTTTTCAGAAGGAAAAAAAAAATCCATTAAAATTGCACTCATCAGTTCTGACTCGTATCCAGAGCAGCTCTTACCGACTGCTGCCTGGTGAGGACGTCCCTGTAGATGGCTTCCCTGCGCTTAAGCTCCAGCTCCACGCTGGCCTGTCGCCCCAGAGCAACAGCCTGGACCTGGCTCTCTGTAAGCGCCGGGTTCTCTTTCCACTGTGGTGAGAGGTAACAGTCAGCAAGTTAACTACCATTCAAACATGCAGAGATTCTTGCTGGAAAGCAATTTAAAGACACTCACAGCTCTGCTGATTATATCTTCCAGTGGCTCCCGTGATAAAGATTTCAGAGCATTTGTAGCTTCAATGACTTTCTGTCTCCCCTGGTTTATGAGTTCCTGAAGAAACGGGGGGGGTTTGAGAGAAAATACATGAAATGTGGGCAGGTAACCTTTGTGCATATTGAACACTTCAGTCAAGTATTTTGTGACAAAAAATAACCATATATTCAACCACCTGCTCACTGAGCCTCTCTTATCCATTGCAACAACTCCAGAATAAACTCCTGAGTTTTAGTTGCTGATGGTAGTTCTGCCCTCAGCCATGCTAACCTCACCCTAGCAGCACCTGAACCAGTTCTCCACCTGCTCAAGAGTGTTACAACAGCTTGCAGCAGATCTCCTTAATAAATATGGAGCATTGTCACTAGAGTGATTGGTCAGCCTGCTGTTGGGGAAACGAGACAGGAAGGCTCTGGGTGAGGCAGCTGACAGCATCTAAACTTCAAAATAAAAGCAAAGGGATTCTCCCAAACAGATGGCAATGTAAAACAATTTAAAAGATGCCAGATATGTACGGTAATCTCTAAAATGTGCATCGTCAAAAGGTATCACCGTTAGTGACAAACCCAAGGTGAATTATCTCCATCTGTGCAGCTTCACAGAAATTCTTTTAGCTTATTATTTGTTTTTTTACAGCCTGCACATTTAATGTAATGTTGAGTCTCACCACTTCCAGCAAGTACCAACAAAAAAAAAAAAAGAAAGAAAGGAAAAGCTGTAACTGATTAGCATTGCCCAGCACCAAACAGCAGACAGATAATGTTAGCGACTGTCTAATGCAGGAGTAAAAATCAAAAGTAGTCTAAATATTAGGTTTACGTTAATCGGATGGCCTGATATACGAGTACAAATAAATGCTAATCCTGCTGTGTGTGTGTGCTGGATGTGAAAGCAGACGACGTGTCAGCAAAAATCCGTTTTGACCTCCAAAATCCATTTGTTAGAGTCTGCTGCAGAGTCCGTGTGCTTTCTCCACATACAATCTCTCACTTGTGATTATTAGAGTTTAGAAAGACAGGATATAATATTTTTTTTAAATGTTATTTTCTCACTGGGGGGAAAAAGTTGCTGTGTATTATTAGCTGCTACCCAAACATGGAACGGCGTGGGGCAGATGTGGGCCCAACCGCTACTAGACTGCTGTCACAATTAGCTGTGGGGTCTGAGGAATGTGGGTCGCCATGCCACGGGGGGAAGGAGCGAGACGGGTGTGAGGCAGCAGTGGGGACATGTGGAGCTCATTACTTACCTCCAGCTGCGGGTTGGACATTGATGCCAAAGCTGCCATGTTGTATGAGAAGTAGCTGGGGTTGCCCATGTCCGGGTGAGAGTACGATGCCTGGTAGTTGGTCCTCATGGACAGACCCTGAGAGATGAAAGACAAGAGGAAGAGACGGAGGGAGGAGGGAGAGATCACAGGCCAATTATGCAGGTGTTAAGAGCCACTGAGGGCATGATGGGAAAAACTGTAAACAATATCTGCCGCTGACGAGAGACGACAATTTGCTTTGCCTGTCATCTTCAAGTTGCACGGTGACTGGATGAGCTCTTCGTGTCATGTTGAGCTGTGTTCATGAAGCTTTCATATCTACACAAATAACTCCAAAAGCAACAAGCTGTCGTACATCAGCCTGCTCCTGTGGTATTAAAAATGTGTGTGAAAGTAGTGACCTGAAGTAAACAGTCTCATCCCAGTAAAGGCCGGCAGGATGCCGATGTTTGTATGTAATTGAGTCTCTGCTGCAGATGGTTTTCCCGTGCCCTGTAATCTGGCCATCCGGTATGTGAGGGGTGTGTGTGTTTGGGTGTGTGCGCTGGGGGCCAGCGGGGATATTTGGACCTGGTCAGAGACAGGTGTGCAAACCTAAACAGTGCAAAACTCTCAACAAGCATGAATCCACACACACACACAGACACACGCACGCCCCTCTTGAACTTCAGCAGCATCCTGCGATGCTCTGCAGCTTTCATACATTTTTACACAGACGGAAACAAAATCTAGGCTTCGTTTCCAAAATTCAGTATCTGAAATCTAAATTTATGACATGAGCCTCGTTAAGCTTTGTCCCAAGCTGAAGTCATCCCAGTGAGACCGAAGGCTCTTGGGTTCAATTTCGTTTTGGGCTCCGATCGCATTCTCAGTTTTTCCCATTTCCCTGAGTTGCAAATGTGATATTCATACACGCAGCTTTTTCTAGCCACCACCAGGCCAAACCTTAAGTTGTGAAGACATTAGCAGAGGTTGGGTTACGTTCCAGTTGTTTCTCCTACAAAGCAGGGCGTACAACCCCTCGTGGCTGACAGCGACCATTTCTGCTTCTTTGCTGAGACAGATTGAAGTGATGGGAACGGACTTAAAATCCTTAAATTTGACCTCACTCAATCGTTTTTTTTCCCCCCTCTTTACTGTGACTGGGAACCCTCTGTTCTCTTGAAAAGCAGAAGAGGCTCTAAGGGAAAATCAGCTTAAGACACAGAGGAGAGAGAGTGTGTTGGAAAAATAATCATTAGTGTGAATTAGAATCTAGGATTACACGGGGGGGAAGAGGAGACCTGCTCTAGTTCTCTTACAACATACACATCTCCAAATAAACCCCACTAATTGCCCCACAACAAAGTAAAGGAAGAGGAGGGGACAGGTGTGTGTGTGTGTGTGTGTGTGCGCGCGAGTGAGAGGATAGCAGTCCCTAAATCTCTGGAGTCTTACAGTAAGTAGTGCCGACACTGCTTAGACAGCCTCAGCTCACTAGCCTGATGGTGGGCCAAAATGACCATGAGTGGAGCAAGGGGGAGCCCCTGTCATCTGCTTACTCTAGGTGATGAAAGGATTATACAGATCCAACACTAACTCACGCATCTTGACAAAAGTGGGGCTCTTGCTCAGTTCACCTCACACTTTGATCTCAGTGTTTTGGAGAGTGATGGACACAAGGCCTAAGTGCTGTATGTGTGGCCCTTTGATTCTAGTGGATGTGCCAGTGTGCATCTATATGTATGCATTTTTCACCCCGCCTACCTTTTTCTCTGCTTCATATTCAGCCCAAGCAGCCTTGCGGTCCTCCTCGCTCAAGGCTTCCTCCTCCTTGTGGTCCAGCAGGGAGTCGTGCTCATGGTAACACACAATCTGGTCCTTATTGTTCTGAAGCATCTCAGCCAGGAAGGGATCCTACATCAAGGAAAGATGAGAACAAATATGGTCATGGTGGGTTTGAAATCATCATCATTAGAGGGGAAGGAAAGATTACTCTGGAGAACTCACAGACCTCCTGAGTATTAAAGGTTCCTCTATATTCAGACCACAAGTACAAATCCTTTTTTAATTACAGAAGATTTCATGTGATCTGCAAAGAATGCAGGAAGAATATCCATGAACAGAGGTACATATTTACTGGATCAAAACAATGTGTTTCTCAATAAAAATGTTCTGCGAGCTCCAAACAGCTCTTTTTTTATATCTTTTGCTTAATTGGCAGATTTTCCACATTCACTCAACTTCCAAGACATTAACTTGTTACATTCAAAACTGATTGGAGCTAAAAACATGCATCATGTGCTACAGTAATTTTAAGCACCCCACCACCACCACCACCACCCACCCACGCACTGTTATTGTGCCCTTCTGCTTTTATTTAATGACTTATGGTGTCCCTGAAAGGTCAATCTTCAGTCCCCTTGTTTAAACTCAGCAGCAACATCATCATCTACCTTACTTATAGTTATACCGATGACACACAAATTTATTCTCATTATACAAATGTAGCCTGTAAAAAAAAAAAATAATAATAATTTCTCAAAAATTTCTTTAAAGAATAACCAAGGGCATTTTATTTGGCAACAAGAGACAGACTTTTTCTCCTAATCCTGTGGTTACACCGGCAAGCAAAACATACGTGGTCTGATCGAGGAGCGACTGCTGCAACGCTTCACTTACATTTTAATTAAAGTGGCTACAGAAGATCCATCTTCCTTATTTCACACAGTGTACACGGTTATTTTATGCAGAAATGGGCCATGAAGCATTAATAGAGGATTTTGGCATTTATGGTGCCAGTAGCGTTACCAGCTACCAGTTGCTCACACGCAGATGATGCAGCTGGCGTCATCTTTAAGAATGGGAGTGCACACATCAAGAATGATGTTGCAAACTGCTGGCACGCGATGCAGTTTCACATTGTTTCAGTTTGTCATGTAACCTCTGATTTTTGTCACCTGGGACTCGCAGCACAGCTGTCGTGGTCAGGTTGGAGGCATGTTTGTATGAGTGGGTCGGTATCGACATGCATTTCAGTGATTTATCAATGCAGTAGCATAAAGATTCCCACATGGCACATGAGGTGATTGCTGCAACAGCTAGGGGGGAGAAAAGAAAGAAAGAAAAAAAAAAGACTGAACCTCTGGATCGTTTTGTTTCCCATTTCGACTTCTTCCATTCCCATTTCAGCACTTTTTTCTGAGTTGCAGCATCTATTGTTTAGAGGTAAACTGCAGCAAACTGAGCGTGCCTCAAGTGCAAGTACAAATGGTTACAGGCTGTGCTGATGTCAAAGTTTGCATGAGCATTGTCCAAGGATTAAGCATAACAGCACACTCAGCAACTTTCTATAGCCTACAGTAGCCTGCAGAGGTTAACTTATGCAGGATTCATGGTACTGTGTGTGTCTTTTTTGTCTCTTCTGTATTTGGTTATTCAGAGCAAAGGATTCTGGGTATGCGACTTAAGCAGATGTGCCAGCATGCAGTCCTCCAAAAACTAACAGCGTGTAGCTGATTCTGTTGAATGGCAGTAGGCTAAAAAACGGACTTGAAGAGGAAAAGGTGCGAGAAATATGAAAAAACATCAAAGATTAAAAAAAAAAAAAAAAAAAAAAGTGACAAAAGCACATTGAGTGGCTGCAGTGGACACTTTTCACTGTTTTCAAACCTGACTTCATTTATTTGTACTGACTTCATTATTAACTCTGGTCTTCTCTTGTGGCAGCTTGAAGGACCAACAAAAGCTCAAGAGATAAAGTAACCCAGAGTGTGGTTGTTCCACAGATTTTTGACACCGCCCCCTAGTGGGGTGGACAGTAAACAGCTCCAGCATGTAGACAACAGTCTGCAAAGCTGTGCATAGGCTCTGGGTAGCAGCAACACAAAACCATGTTGGTCAGTTTACCCAACTTTCACAGCACTGTGCTGCATCTAAAAGCTGGAGACGTTTTGATTGCGAGTCACAGCGGCCGACAATGATGTTAACGTGGACACATTCTGCTGTACATCCACTCCCCAAACAGTGTGCATAAGTAAGTTAAGGGACTACAAACAAAAGAACATGAATGTATGGTTAAATGTGGCTTAGAAAAGTGCCAATCCTGAGTGTTTTAATGATGAAAACCTTAGCTTTAACCACTGTGAAAGAGGAACAACAAAACTCAACATTTTAGCACCGTAAAAAAGGTGCTTAAATAAATAAAACCACCCTGCCTCTTTTGTAACCTAAAATGCAAAAACACCAACAGGAAATTCAGATATAAATATTTCACTGAAAGCAGATTAGCATGCGTTCAAATTTCAACACAAAAAGATAAAAGAAGGCCTGAACACAAATTTCAAGACAATGTGGAAAATTCAGTTCTGACACCAAAATAAATAGATAAATAAATGTATTTTTTTCAGCACGTGTTTTGCGGTTTCCATGGCTACATTGTTATTGAAAACAATACCTGTGAAAAATTAAGAGTTGGGTCAGGCTTCGCTCACACAAGCATGGTTTAAATTACTCTGTGCAGCATGTTTGCTTTTCTTTGTCTCAACATAGCTTTACATTAAACTGGAACCTTGCGATCTGGAGACGTCATACAGAAGTTGCATCATTTAACTCCGCATGAGCCAATTCACAGAGGGGCTCGGTCCTCCTCCCCTGCTCTTCACTGTCTCGAGCTGAACAGTGACAATGGGCGTGAAGGTGCAAACAGATAGTAATAAAGCAAGGAGAGGTAAAAATTTAAACAGAAACATTAAACTATAAAATTAAAAGACTGATTGCAACCCTTTACCAAATAAACAGAAAGAGAAGTGATGCGTAAGAAACACCACTATTTTCAAGGCCTCCAGAAAAACAAACAAAAAAACCAAAAAAACAAACAGGTGGCTGAAACAGGTAGAAGCAGACAGACACAGTTCCTCAGCCCCACACACCACAGCCTACAACACTTGGATCCTGAGCCCGATTGTGCTCCTCATTGACATGTGTTTATGTTTCCCAGCCATCACACTCAATCAGGACAAAACCAGGCCACCCCTGAACAACCAGACATTTTAGAGCGGCGGCACAGGCAGCGATTCAACTGCTGCTTTACTCTCTAATTAGGACATAAAAGCACAGAAGAGCCAGTTGGTCTGACTCGGATAAAAGGCACCCATCATGGTTTGTTCTGCCAAAATAAGTCAGCATGAGGTCAAATAAAGGTCAAACTCAAGGCCAGCACGAACACTTGGGATGCAGTGTGCATGGCAGCATTTTACTGGTTTAAACACCAAACTCACTCTACTGGTAAAAACAGCTCCAGTGGTTACTCTGGACCAGTTCACCAACAAAAAAGTTAATCAATCCAAAAACTTTGTAACTTTGTGACTCGCCTTCTGGCTTGTCTGGAGGAGGGAGATAGCAACAGGTACAAAGTTCACAACAGCTGCTAACAGCATCATATTGGTCATTAAAATTAAAGAAAAACCAACATCCCGGTTCCTCCCCTCAAAAGAAATATTATAAACTTTGTTAAAGAGAAAACATGATTTTTGAATTTCTTTGTGTTTTTACTGTTACGAGACAGTTTAGGTGATTTCTTGGGGGGGCTGCCATCTGAGCATGCAGAAAATGTGTTGTGTTTTTATTCAAATGCATGAAAGAGGAGCATTTCTGACGGCTGCCCGAGTAACGGGTCAGTGGCGCTGCAGGTCAAATGACAGTACAGAGACTCCCACTGGAACGTAGTGCATTCTGGGATACCGAAGTAATCCCTACCAGCAATGGCTCCGGGGTGGTCCGGTCCATCTCCCATCCTAATCCTAGTGCTGTGTGTGCGTGTATCCTGAGGCGGCCTTAATGACTGTAGGTAACTTGACCTACCCCATTGTCATCCGTATGGAGCTGCATGGGGAAGACTATCACTTTACTGCAGGGGGGAAGAGAGAAGGCAAAAGATGCCGGGTGGGCAGATGCTCAGAGAAGGCGGAATCAGCCAACTCAACTCAATTTGAATGTTTTTGCCTTTCTGAGAAAAAAAAAAATATAGGGGAGACATTTGGTGTACGTTTGCACAGATGAAGCATTGGAGATGGCACGTAATGCTTGCAGGCAATCTCGAGACTTTCTTCAGTTTAGACAAAGAGATCTCAAACAACTCCATCTTAAGATTTTGATAGTCATCTGTTTCAAATCCAAGCAGCACTTTAGTGCAGGAAGAGCCTCTGTAAATGCGACATTAGTGTAAAGCAAACTGAAACGCTTTGCTTCAATTAACATGCAAACCGGTACCTGTATAAGAACTGGTCTACTTTGCAAACAAGGCTTCCACTAAATCTGCCAACGTATGAAAACCTTCCCATTTTTCCCCTCAATAGAATGAGACATGCCCCCTTTAAACCAAATTCTTGGGCATGTATAAAAATAGCTCTCCTGCCAACAGTTCATTAATGATGTAAAGGAGTTTTCAAACGCCGCAGCCTCACACATCACAAAGACGAAAACTTGGGAGTCAATATAAGTGGGCCTCATGTACACTTTACTACTTGGCACAAGAGCCTAAATGTACTGTTACCGACAGATTTTAGGTGGCGCTTAACTGTAAAAAGGTATGACGCCATTAAAGTGCCGCCTGCATAACAGGCAGGATTTTTTTGGCCACGTTATCAAATACTTTATGAAACTGAGAACATTTTCAACCATGTCAACTCAATTTCCCGCATCCTAAACGATCAGTTAATGTGTTGACAATGAGGTTTAAATTATTTCTGTCATTGCCACAATTGTAAACCTCCACCAAGCCATAAAATAGCGGGATGAAACAAAAGACTTACAAGTTGACTTAACATTAAAAAAAAAAAAAAAAAATGCAAGATTGAAGAAATTCTCAGTTGTTACAACAACTATTCCCAAGTTGCCAGGAGCGTAGAATGGCTGCCACACACGCATGGCTGCGTGTGTGCCAGAATCCACTTTTGACACACAGGTGCATCAACCATAGAAACCAAGGGGGCTAAAGCAGGATTGCGGCACCAGGAATGTGAATGTCTGAGATATCTGTAATGCCTAAACATTCAATCCAGTCAAAACCCTCTCTCCACCAGCTGCACGCCAACGATACACAACTCTACTGGCCTGTTCTAAACAGTTTCTTGGAAGACATGCACTCAACTACAGCCCTTGTGCCTGACATCAGGAGGCCACCCCTGCCCTTAAAACCATGTTGTCTTTACACCCTCTGGGGTCTGAACACAAGTCAAAGGGTTTATCTAGCTGTCAGTCAATTAAAGAAACAAAAATCATGCATTTCATAAAGGGCTAAAAAAAAAAAAAAAAAAAAAGACAACAAACATGCCCCATCCCAAAAAAAACAACCCGCAGCTAGCAGCAGTGGGGGTGGGGGGGTGGGATAGTAGTTCTGCAATGGCTTGCTACAAGAGACAGCCAGCTGGAGCTGAGGGTTGATTGAGGGGGGAGATGAGAATATGAAAATAGGAGTCAGTCTCTGAACAAGCTTGAGGTGAGAAACAGGCGGGAGAGAATGTGAGAGACGAGAGGAGGCAGAGTGCTGCTCTTTTCAGATTCATTCATTGGCTCCAAAGTCTGGCTTCACTCAGAATAAAGATGCCAATGCACTTCAACCAAACAGCTTGCAGGTTAGTCAAACAGGTTCAGTCTCGAAGTCTAGACCACGTCAACTTTGTGCTACTTCACACAGTGAGCTGTGCAGCTATTAGAAATCAAGTGCAACTATGACTGACTGATCAATCTCAAATGAGTCACTTTACTACAAGCCTATTTTGGCAGATGAATATTCTGCCCATTGACTGGCAATGCAACTTCAATGCCACACTAAAAACAAAATTTATGATTCCTGTACATACACCTACTCTAAAGCAACCATACAGAGAAAGAGTCATTATAGAAAAGATAAGTCAGTGTCTCTAAAGGTGGTCCCAGCCAACCAAAATACAGCAACAGAGGTCTGATGATGCCTCTTGCTTTCCCCCCACCTGCAACCACTTAATTTCTTGCTGTAACTATAATTAGTGCTCTCTCTCCACATCCAATACAAGCTCGTGCATGTTCTCTGAAAGCAGACAAAAAGCATTTTGGGAAGTAAAAGAAACCGTTTACCCAAGGAGAGACAGGAGTGAGGGCAGGTAATTTACAACAGCAGCATTGCAAAAAAACTCCTGTAAACTACTGATCATTCATGTAATGCTTAAAGAGTATATAAGGGAGATTTTTCCTTTAAAGTCAAAGTAACTTCCTACCCTTAATGAGACAAGCATGGTGTGCTTTATAGCTCCAGTCTGCTCCTTTCTATACTGTAGTTTGAGTGCAGCCTGCCCACGGCCTTTCAGCGTTCCTCACAGAGCCTAATGACCACTGTAGCCATGACCTGCTGAGAGCACGCCAGCCGGACCGAGAGCGTACAATGCAGAGAGCACATCTGCAGAAAATGCTGGAGACCTGTATAAAAATTGTTCAAAGACTACCAGCATAACTTCAAGTACAAGTGGTAGCATGTTAGATGGAAGTGTGTGATGAACAGGAAGTAGGCAAGAGTGTCTCAGAGTAATGGGTGGAGAGTAAAAATCTCATGTCTGGGTTGCAAGGACCTTCTTTGTCATTAGCGGGAAGTACGCCTGCTTCCTTTGTCTCCAATTAGTTTTTCTGAAGACCAGAGAGACATCTTTAAGAGAGGGGTTTAAATAATGACCCTTCATCATGCAGGAGGAGGCCAGAGGGAGAAAAAAGAAAAACAACTTTACTGAGATCGCTTTGAACATTTGGAGGCAGAATGGCGAGTCATAGCAACAGATGGTCGCAAAGATGGCAGAGAAAATAAATGGCGTGGATGGAAGAGAGAGTGGGAACATGAGCAAGAAGATTGGGGAGAAAAGTGCAACTAAAGGTACGGTATGAGTGCATGAGGTAAGGGCAGCTAAAATGACAGTTAAATCTGTAGTGCCCCCCCCCCCCCAAAATAAAGTTTTACAGAAGCCAAAAAAAAAAGAAGAAGAAAAAAAGAGCCAAGTATCAGCTTCTCTGTGACCCAAGTTTCAAAACAATATGTCTTCAGTGGGTGAAGAAAAAAAACCTGCACTTTGTAGTGTGAAGAAATGGGGAGAGAAAGTACAAACTCTCTGTATGGAGTTTTGTTGGCTGAAAATGATGGAGGGTGTCTGACTCATCTTCACATCATTCCAGATGGCAAATTCCTTCCATAATACTGCAGTCCTGCTGCCACATCATAGTTAACCCCTTGGCCAAAACAGGTCGGCTTTATAAGAGCTTGTCAGCTTCTCCGTCTTTAATACTGTGTCATATAAATGTCACTGGGCTCATTAAAGATCATACACATCTAACAGGCCGCAGCTCAATGAACACATCTTTCCTCTTCAGATCTCCAACTGTGCTCTGCTGCGCTCTAAGTAGGCTACTCTGGGTTTAGGGGAATATGGATGGTGGGAGAAATTATATCAGCTGCTCACTGAGGGGGATTCACACAGTACTCCTACCTGTTAATACTGTTAAGGGAACGCTAAGTGCAAAATATTCTGGCCGGTCAATATAAAAAACAGATTTTTCATAAAGGTGAACTGGAAGGCCTTTTGTCCAATGAAAGGGCAAACAAGCTGTATATACAGTGTTTTTTTTTTTTATCCTTTCTGTTTACAAGTTTCTGCAAAGTAACCCAGGTCAAACCAAAACAAAGAGGTAAAACCACTTAAGAAACAGATCTGAATAAACCCAGAGAGCTCAAAAAAGGAATGAGTGGGAAAAAGAAGGGGAGTAATTCAAAGATCAACAGAAAAGGAAAAAGCAGCAAGGAATGAATGAAAAAAAGAGGAGTGCAGGTTTATAGCAGGGCAGCAGGAGTGTTGCAATGGGAAGACTATTTAGTAAATAGCAGTAAACAGACAGATCTGTGCAGCTGTGCTGGGCTGGATGGCCCATGTAAGGGCTGTGTTGTTATTAAACCCCAGGGGGCCTAAATAGTGACACTGCACCTGCATTAGGAAGAGAAGAGGCGAGGGCAGGATTATGAAAGGAAACAAGAAGAAAAAGAGAGATCCCAGAACGGCTAAGCAGGATACAAGCTGGCATTGGGTTTAAATAACAGTTTATCACTGAAGTGCAAAACTTCAAAAGGAAGAACAAGCTACTCGCTGCAAGTATGGAAAAACAACCTTGGCATTTATAATAGTATCCTGTGCCATGTTTGCTGAAGGGGGGAGAAAAAAGACTATTTTACTACTGTTAATAGGTTTCAGCCTGCTTTTCAGCATTTCCTTTAAGGATCGGTCTAAAGAAAAGCATGAATTCTCAGTCAGTGATTCATCAAAGCCCAATTACATGTCTGATTTATAGTCAATTTAACTTCTAAAAAGACATTTAGCTCAGTACTGAAGCCTATCTTCTTGATCTGAATGCACACAATATATGCATGTTCACCTTAGGGAGCATGGGCGTGGCTTTCTTGCTCTTCTTCTCGGAGGGATCGTCCAGCAAGTCCGGCTCAAAGGTGTAGAGTTCGGCCAGCTCGTTCATTGTAAAGTGCCTCTCAATCTGCTGCTGGTCCACAACCCGGAATGACAGAGACTGTTTGGTTACCTGCCGCTCATAAATCTTCTCCTCCATTGTGCCCTAAAATAGGAGAACAAAAGGAGAAGGACAGACAACTAGAGGTTTACTTGAATGTCAAATGACCCATGAATCAGTATTATAGGCACATCACATCCTACCTATAGTGGTTTATTACAGATGTATCAATAGATGATTTAGCAAGAGTTCAGAGTAGTAATTATACTACACTTTAGTCTATCAATCTACATTTTCCTACTGAGGAGAAATAATCTTAGAGCAAAAAAAAAAAAAAAAAAAAGACAAGCCATAAGACTTCCTCGCTATGAATTACAGTTACTATCGATATTTGCTTGATATGTGCCAATGTTTTTTTTCAACAGAATATATTGCAGAAGAGATGTTTGGGTTATCACTAGTTTATCCAACAGAGTGAATCCAACTCTACTGTTTGCAATACTCTCAGAGGTAGAGTAGCATCACAGCTTAGCACAAAGTGGCATAGTTATTTGGCATTAGAGCCTGATTTATTGGCTAATATCAGCCATTTGCTGATCTATTGGTATCATGATAGATCAGCCCCATGATAGCTTTAGCTATCATGGGGCTGACCCTAACTCAGGAAGAGGTGTCTCATATTTCACCTAGATTCACATGTAAAATGGTCAGAGTGAAACCAAAACTCAGAGTGACAGTGTCACAGATTTGTTGCTGGGTGCTTTTAAATAAACAAAAAAAAGTTGGTAAATGGGTTAAAAAAAAAAAAAAAAAGTGACAAAGGGGGATGATCTGTATGGGATTATCTCTGCTATGAGTGAGAACAGAAAAAACAATATGAACACTGATATCCCAACAGTCTAACATTTGTATACAGTGTTACTTGACTTACAGCACTTAATCTAGTTAGTAAGATTCAATACTGTAAGTAAACAAACCCCCAACTTCCCAATCCATCATTTACTCTGCTATGACAAATGTCATTAGCTGCATCAGCCACCTAACTAGCCATGTAACTACTTTCAGCCAAGCAGTACTGACCGACTGATCAATACTACGCGGGCAAAAGTCTCTTGACGTAATTTGTACGCAACTCAATCTTTTTAGCTTTTGTCTACACTGCTTTGTTGTGCGATGGTACCCCTGAGCAGCTATTAGCTCGGAAACCTCATGATAAACGTTCTCATTTCTCGTCTGCCACCAAGCACAGATGTGTCTGCAACTTCTCGTTCAACCACGGTGTTGGTTTGCGAGCCTCCTTTTTCTTGCTGTCAGGTTTTAAAAACGGCGCGGTTGATTCTGGTGAGTCGCGCTCATGACTCCGCAAGCGATGACACTACCTGGCCAATCAGTGGCATGCTGTTCTTCGACGTCACAGTCTCGGATCGCCTCAGATCGCTTGGAACCCCGGCTGAGTGGGTAATAAAAAAAGTACCTGGTGCCAGGACCTAATGGAAAACCCTACAAACTGTGCCGAGTCAAGCTGCGCTGAGTAGGTACTAGTGGAAATGTGGCATAAGGGTATCAAACGAGTTGTTATAGTTTAGTGCGGACTTTAAAGGTTTGCTTGTTTTGCTGGTAAATGTTTTTAAGCCGCAACTTATACAAAGCATCTTGCATTAAACTGTTTATGGACATGAAACACACAAACTACCTGTTTTCTGGTTATTGGAGATTTCTTTAATTGCAAAGTGATATTTTTTTTAAACTTCACCTGAGCAAGGAACCTGTAGACGTAGACGGTCTTAACCTGCCCAAAGCGGTACACCCTGAAGATACTCTGAATGTCGTAGGATGGGTTCCAAGAGGCGTCAAAGATGATGACCCGATTTGCTGCCACCAGGTTGATGCCAAGTGAACCGGCTCTTGTCGAAATGAGAAACAAACGACCTCTGTGTATGAAAAAAAGACAGGAGCATTAGTGAGCATTGCCTAACTCGTGATTATATCCTGTATGAGCTGCAATCATTGTGCTTTGAGATGTACAGCGAAAGCCTAAAATCTGAGATCTTTTGCAACGCTGGTGTCAGAAATTTGCATTTTTCAAGACAGTGAAGACACGTCACCTTGTGTTACTGGTGTCATTAAACTCCTCTGCCCACTTCTTCCTGGTGGTGGCGTTGGTTGAGCCATCCAGACGATAGTAGTCTATGTTCCTGTACCACTTGCCTTCACCTTCACAAACACGAGAGGTACGAAATCTAATTTGAAATCTTCCATCTACGCTCAACAGAAACTTCAAAAGCACATGTATCTGTGTCAACGCTGCCTTTCCCTTGTCAAAGGGACTTAGCTTGGGTATTAACAGGCAGCAGATAGATGGCTGTGTTGGTTAGAGGCCAGCCATGTTTAGCCTTCAAGATGGCCAACCCCACCCCTCCCACCAGCCTTCATAACCAACATTTCAGTATGTTTCCAATTACGGCACTGTGATCTTTTCATTACAAATTACAAACCCTTGAGCAAACATTTTTTGTCGAATAAAAAGTCAAGGTCTAATCATTTTCAAAATGAAAGCAAAAACAGCTGCTGAAGTTTAATTAGGAACATGACCTTACACCAGCGGCAATGTGTATGTGCGTCTGTGTGTGTTTAAGGGTAATAGGCACACCAGCCTGTACAAGAATACATTTTGCATGTGGGTTGACTTACGAGTCTCAAACCTGCATTTCTATGGAAATGCTTTATCCTTCTCCAAGGCTCATGTTAACATTTTTTTTTAAATCTCACACACAGTTTAGTCACTTTAAAAAGCACAGTGCAAAACCACAAAAATTAACCTTGGGACAAAATGTAGCTCGCCAATGTCAGCTGTCTTATATTAAACATTTCTTGGTTAATTTTAGCACATCATAACCGTCAGAGGGCATAGGTTCATTTCTGAATAACAACATAGTGTGATGCTATGTAATGTTTTAAATAAAACATACCTTTATATGGAGAAATTTTTTCTTCATCTTTAGCTCTGCAAGCCAGCTCTAGGAAATCCTCAATCAGATCCAGGGAGATGAGAGACTGACTGAACACCAACCTGAGGACAAACACAAAGATTCGCTTTGCAGTACTACTGCAAACTGACAGAAAATGGCCAAAAAGGTTATATTTACACGTAGTACAGACAGACTTACACTTTTTCATCTACTTCCTCAGCCATGCGCAGGATCTCAAAAAGCAGCATCATCTTCCCTGAGTGCTCCAGGATCTCAGCGTCAGCCTCCATGACAAACTCCTTGTGCCAGTCAGCAGTGGGACTTCCTGGTGCGGAGCCAGAGGGCCGAGCTGTTTGTAATACAGAGTTACAGATTAGTCTTCATGCAGTCAGCAGTCTGACAACAACAAGTTCATAACAGACACCAAGCTTACACAGCGCAGCCTCACTATTACATGGTTTTCTGTTATGTTACAGCTGCAAAACATGAGAAAATATTTTTAGTTTGATTTAATGTGTCTATATACTCAATCAAGCCATTAATGTTTGCTAATCTTTTCATGCATTTTAATTATTAGTCATCTCTAAAGGCACAGAGTCAGAATTTTGTCCCAGACCATCTTTTGTTGCACAACTGTTACAGCTACCTTTAAACAACTCTCAGTATGACGTAGTACTGCTGGTGTACCATATAGTGTGCCTTTGTTGTCACAGCCAAACATACATTATATGGACAAAGGTATTGGGTCACTTAATCATTGAATTCAGGTGTTTTCAGTCCCATTACCGCAGATTTATAAAATCAAGAACCATTTACAAAACATCTGTGAAAGAATTGGCCATTCTAAAGAATGTGGTACTGTAATGGGATGCCACCACTCAAGTCAGTTTATGAAATTTCTTCCCTCCTAGATATTCCACCATCAGCTGTAAGTGGTATTACTGCAAAGT
Source organism: Cichlasoma orientale (assembly GCA_034780415.1). Taxonomy (NCBI): domain Eukaryota; kingdom Metazoa; phylum Chordata; class Actinopteri; order Cichliformes; family Cichlidae; genus Cichlasoma; species Cichlasoma orientale. The sequence goes on along the minus strand of JAVDPK010003018.1, from coordinate 47,628 downwards.
GGAAGTGTTTAGGAACCGCAGCAACTCAGCCACGAAGGAGCAGACCACAAAAAGTTACAGAGCGGGGTCGCCGAGTGCTGAGGCGCATTAAAGTCACCAACACTGCAGTTCCAAACCTCCTGTGGCATTAACATCAGCACAGAAACTGCTTCAATGCATGGGCTTCCATGGCCGAGTAGCTACAGCAGGTGTGGTGTGTAGCTGGCCCAGTACTTTTCTCCATATAGTGCATCTCCACAATTCTTTGACTTTGAAGGTGAAGATTTTAGACTCTCCCAGATAAAAACACGACCAGTCAGTCCACAAGACCCACAAGTAGAATTACAGCCTCACAGGTTTACACACCTAACAGCCAGTAAAGTTCCAGTTTACATCCAGGTGTGACCCTTGAGATGTAAAAGGTCATCACTTTTTAATTTCATTCTGTTACACCTTTATGTGAAATTTTTTGCTTAATTAGTATTTCAATTTTTTCTTAATAGACGTGAATTTTTGGGTACGGCTAAAAATGTGTTCAAGATCACTGTGATCCTTCAAATCAGTTCGTCCTTGATTAAAGTGAATGTTGTGAATGAACAGAAATCCCCTCAAAGAATTCACACGAGAATACGACGGAAATGCATACAGATGGAAATGCGTGCAGATGAATGACCCAGAAATGTATTTGTTCATGTTGAGAGGTGCAATCAGAACAGATTCTGCCAGGAGAAGGCTGGATGTAAAGCCTCCTTTCTAAATAAAATGGAAAAGGATATCACAATTAGGGGTGCAGGAAAAAATCGATTCGAGCTCGAATCGCGTTTCTAACATTGAACGATTCAGAATCGATTCTCATT
>JAVDPK010003018.1:18290-37452 GCA_034780415.1 Cichlasoma orientale | reverse complement strand
CCAAAGCGATGCGGGAAAATTATTTCTCTAGTCGGCATTTTCTGTATTTAACAGATGTGCATATGCTATGATCAATAGCAGAGGCACTGATTAGGCGCCCGTGTGCTCCTTCACCTCCCCTCCTTCTGTGTTCACATACACCTCAGAAAGTATATAGCTGCGCCCCTGATGTCTCGAACACCTCATCTGGCTCCTTTTGATGTGGAGGAGTAGTCGCTCTACAGTGAGGCCCTCCTGGATGGCTGCACTTCTATATATCACACATATTACAGTATGAGTCCATATTTTCAACACATAATTGGTAAAGATGTTTTAATCCTTTACAAAAGCACAAAAAACTCACCCATTAGAACTTCAGGCCTTGTGCTCAGCAAAGTCATTGACAACATTGCTCATATCCAGGGTTCTGGTGTTATACACGCATCCTGCTGTCTTTTCTTCTTCCTGTTTTGGGCACCACTTTTTTGTTTTGCTTGCTAAACATAACTTAAAATCCAACTGTGCAAGCAAACGACTTTATAAGACACATTAGTGCCTAGTTGATAGCAACAGATTTGCAGGCATTTTGCACAAATAACAGGGAGCCAAGTCAGGAAGTACGCTCCACCATCAAAATATTTCAGATCTACTTTACTCTGTGGAGTGTAAAATGACTGAGTAAATATTTGCAAAGCTAAATTTTGATTAACGAGGAAAATAAATACTGGATAAAAAAGTAAAGCAATGCGGCAAAATTTTTTCTCTAGTTGGCATTTTCTATATTTAACAGCTGTGCATATGATATGATCAATAACAGAGGCACGGTGCTTATTAGGCGCCCCTGTGCTCCTTCACCTCCCCTGCACCTACAAATGTGTCCGCATACACCTCAGAAAGTGCATAGCGCCCCTGATCACAGACACATGCGCCAATACAAGATTATATATTAGACCTTATAATAGTGCTTATAGTTGCACACATTTTTCTTAAAATTATATTTAAGTCAATTTTCTATTAAACAAATAAGATAATACAATTAAAAGAGCTCAGTAATACGCACCACTGTACAGAACAGCACTTAAGTAGTCTAGAGGCATGGCAGGGCCAACACCAGGTATCTATACAGAAACAAAATGAAATGTTACACCTTTGCATATTTGAAAATGAGAGCCTATCCCAGCTGTCACAGGTTAATGGCAGATTACAGTAGCTACTTCGCCCTGTTAGTTTGCACTCTCACAGTGGCTGTGGCTAACTGCTGGTAATGTTACTGCTAACTCAATTCTAACAGAGCAGCCCCATCAACAGTGAAGAGCTCCAGCAGAAAAATATAAACATAATCTATTTAACAAAAAAACATGATCTTAGATAAGTGTGACTTTGCCTTATCTTGTGGCAAAATTTCCAGGTTTACAAAGTGAGAGACAAAAGGGAGGATGTTCCCTCCAGAACACCTTTCCATGGCTACATTCTTTCATTCCAGCATGTTTCATGTTTCACACTAATAGACTAAATATAGCTAAAGAATATGTGAAAAGTGAAAAGTATTAAAGTAACAGTAAGCATACCCTATAGAGGGAGGGTCAAAGTCGTCTCTATTTTTTGAGACACCTGAGGTCCTTCAACATCTGCCAAACTATGCTCAGGATCTTCTATGAGTCTGTGGTGGCGAGTGCCATCCTCTATGCTGTTGCATGCTGGGGCAGCAGGCTGAGGGTGGCTGACGTCAACAGACTCAATAAATTGATCCACAAGGCCAGTGATGTGGTGGGAGTGGAGCTGGACTCACTGATGGCAGTGTCGGAGAGGAGGATGCTATCTAAGCTGCAGGCCGTTATAGACAATGGCTCCCACCCACTCTACGACACAGTGATGAGACACGGGAGCACATTCAGTGCAAGACTCATCCCACCGAAATACACCACAGAGCACCACAGGAGGTCGTTCCTACCTGTGGCCATCAAACTCTATAACTCCTCCTTAAATAGGTGACACTATGATTCACCAGTGTAATTTAGTAGGTGTACATATACAGACAGTATGTTCCAGATTTATATTATTATCGTGTGTATATATGTGTACAAGTGTATATATTTCATATTGATCTTTTGGTTTAATATTTTTGTGTGTTTTAGTTTTAATTTATTTAAAATATTAGTGTTTTATTCTTTCTATAAATGGATGCTGCTGTAACAACAGACATTTCCCTCTGGGATCAATAAAATATTCTGATTCTGATTCTGATTCTGATTCTGATTCTAATTCTGATTTAGAATAGAATAGAATAGAATGCCTTTATTGTCATTATACAGGATGTACAATGAGATTGGATAGCATTGTGGCCATGATTTGTGAGTTCCACACAAGATGGTGCTTTAATTGGACTGGTTACTACATTGGTTCATATTAGAAGAGGAGGTTGAAAAAGCCTTAGAACTTAGAACCTTATTATCTGGGGTTTAGTTTTCCTTACCTGTCTCGTGTTCTCCTTATGTTCTGTCTGAGTGGCTGCATGTTTGTATCCTTTGTGCCCCTTCTGAGGTTTGCTGTTCTCCGAGGGTTTTTGCATTGTGGATTAATGACTCACCTTGGATTGGGATTTTGTATTTTTGTAACCTTGAGAAAGACCTGCGGCATTAAAGCTCCTTTAAGTTCGGTTCCGTCTCACGCTTCCTGCATTTGGGTCCAACCCTTCCTGCCACACAACCCACACTCTGACAATATAGAGCTATTTAAAACTATCTTTATTGCTGCCACTGTTTGTACTGACAACATAGAGGCACTTAGGTAATTATATATAGGGATTCTAGGTATCACATTATACATTTTACATTTCACATCTGCCTTTCTTTCCAAAAAAGCACTCTCAGATTGCTTCTTGTTCTGATTTTTTTGTAATGTGTGAAAATGATAAATAAAAAAAAGATGATAATTATTTATGCTGTAGATTTCCAGTATATCCTGTGTCATAATATTTCCTTTAAATCTAAAATGAAAAATCCAGTTTATTTACAGTATTAGTACATGTCCATACTGCAGTATTGTTTAGTCTGGTATTTTTACTCCTATGTTTGGTAGTCGCGAAGCAACATGGTAATGTCATGATATATCATGCATAATGAAAGTTTAGTGGATATAAACTGTTAACATGATATGATGCTTTTACAGGGTGTGCATAACATCTGAGCTAATTTGTGGGTGTTTGCTGAGCAACATGATGACCTGACATAGATAGAGAACCTTCAAAGGCCTAATATCTGTGTGCCTATTTTCAGTGCTCAAATCCAGATTGTAATGTTTGTCTGTCTCTCTGACTGGCGACCTGTCCAGGGTGTACCCCACCTCTTACCTTATGGCAACTGGGATGAACTGGATAAGCAGAAGAAAATGGATGGATGAACAGCTGACTGTGTAGGAGGAGCTCACAGACAAACAAACAGATTTTGTGCCTATCATAAATTGACATTTCATTCAGTCCTAAAATGGAAAATTACCTCAATTTACAGTCTGTCATGTGTTATCAATTGATGTTGCCATCATTCAGTTCATTTATAGTCTCAGGCTCAGTTCACTGAGACTAATGTAAATCCCTAAGCAGAAATTTCTATACAATTAAAGCATGTCCTCAGCATTTACTCAAAACATCTTTATTCCTCATAATTATGAATCAAATTTGTCTTTCTAGTGTGATGCAACTCTGGCATATATAATCATTGGTAGACTACATTTTTTGTATACATTACCTTCCACAATAAAACTATACTAAAATACAATGATGACGGGTATCCACACCCTTTCTCCACATGAGTGTGTGAATATGAGTGCCCTACAACAGACTGACGACCTGTCCAGGGTGTACCCTGCCTCTCGCCCTATGGTTGCTGGGATAGGCTCCAGTCCTCCAGCAACAATGAATTTGATGGATGGATGGATGGTTTGTCCCCATGTAAATGTGTTAAAAGTGGTTTTTGTTTCCCTCAAAGTGCCAAACACTGAAATACAATTCGTTTAATGCGTGAAGCACCATGTAGAGTCATCACCATGTGACTGTTATGCCTGGTCAAGTAGTTAAGCTGCAGTTTGTGAATGTCCACTTATATATAGTGTGAGTTATGGCCAAAAAGATTCAAAGTCATTTAAAATGCATTACTAAATAAATAAATAACCTAGGCGCCCTTGAAGCATTTTACGCAACTGCAATTATTGCAGTCTCAATTATGTAAAAACTAAATTTTATAAATAAAAGGCAAACACACCATTTAACTCGTTGACATCACATGACAGACAGAGGTTTATTTTATTACAATTTTGTCATTAAGTGGAGTCCATGGCGTTATCTATCTTTGCTGAAAGTTCAAATGTTCACATTTTTTTCTCATCAATTTATTGCTGTGTTTTCTACTGCCATTTTTATGGCTGCTGTAGCTGCAATTACTGACGTACACTGGGGCCCCCACTGTCGTGCTGTATGGTTTTCTCAAGAAAGACCAGAAGTTAAACTCTGAAGAAAATTAAACCCAAAGCTGCACTAATGTTGCATGATGTGTGTTTTTGACGCTGCAGCTCATCGCCAGCCTCATACTGTGAAGCCTGCATGTAACCCTTATCTAAAATATCATCTAACCTCTAGCACATATCTGTTGAGAGAAATGCAGTTTTGCTATTACTCTTTCTTGCCACAAACAGACATCTGTGTGTCTACTGGAATCACTGTGTGCCTGTGGGCCTCATGTTTTTGTGGTGAGAACATTGAAACTAACTGTTAATAGCTTAGCAGGGTTTTAGATGGCAATTTGAAACCCCTGGCCAAATCATTGCTCCTGGCCAGAATTGTGAAGTGTAAGTAAAACTATATTTGAACTGACTTAGTACTTTACACCCAGGTACATTTTTGTACAGATACCGTATATCTTTATTCAAATTTTAGACAATTCAGATATTTGCTCAATGAGTAGGTTTTTTAACAACAAAACAAAGCAATCTGTTAATGCTCTCATCTTTTCCACCTGACCTCTTTCTCACGCTCTCGCAGCGCTGATCATCACTTTCTAGTTCGCCTCATTGTCACCAGCTTTGTGACTTTAATCAATAGTCGTTGTCTATTGATTGAAAATGAAAATCCAGACAAACATTTGCGCTCGATATGTCGGTACGTCTTCTGCAAGACCTCTGATTACAGTAAGGCGCACCTCTCTCCCTCTGCTGCAGCACTCCGATAGAAAAAAGTATAAATAGCCTTTTTTTTTTCTTCTTTCTCATGGCTATCCAGGAAGTGAACACGAAGGGAATTTGTTTTACTGGACTTCCTGTCTCCTTAAAACTGAGCTTGCAGCTTATTGTAGAAAGTGATTAAAATCGGTAGTTCATTATTGTTGTCTCTGAAGCTTGGAAAAGCTGACTGGACTTCTTTTTGTTTCTTGAAGACGTTTCACCTCTCATCCGAAAAGGCTGCGTTATTGTTACAAAAAAGACACTGTGCAGCGGTATGGAGGAAGAGATTTAGTTTTTAGACTGTTTATTCAGATGTGAGAAATGAACCCTGCACCCCAGCTAGGATCATGAGGACCTGCTGCAGCAGCACATGGTGAGTGTTGTCATATTTTAAACAATCATGCATTATAAACAAATATAAAATTTAAAAAGTGCTATAACAATTTCAACTCTTCTGGGAAGGTGTTGGAGTGTTTATGGGAATTTTTGAACCACATGTGTGAGGTCAGATACTGATGTTGGACAAGAAGGCCCGGCTTACAGTCTCTGCTCTAATTCATCCCAAAGGTGTTCTATCAGGTTGAGGTCAGGACTCTGTGCAGGCCGGTCAAGTTCTTCCACACAAACTCTCTCACCCATGTCTTTATGGACCTTGTTTGTGCACTGGTGCGCAGTCATGTTGGAACAGGAAGGGGCCATCCCCAAACTGTTCCCACAAAGTTGGGAGCATGAAATTGTCCAAAATGTCTTGGAAAGAGTTCCTTTGTCTGGAACTAAGGAGCTGAGCCCAACTGTTGAAAAACAACCATAACATACCATAATCCCCCCTCCACCAAACTTTACACTTGGCACAATGTAGTCAGACAAGCACCGTTCTCCAGGCAACTGCCAAACCCAGACTCATTCATCAGATTGCCAGGTGGAGAAATGCGATTTATCCCACTCCAGAGAACACATCTCCACTGCTCCAGAGTGCAGTGGCAGCTGCATCCGACACTTTGCATTGCGTTTGGATGCAGCTGCTCGGCCATGGAAACCCATTCCATGAAGCTCTGTACACACTGTTCTTGAGCAAATCTGAATCTGAGGTTCAGCGTTCCTTCTGTAAGAAACACCAGTTCAAGATTATTGCTGTCTATCAGATGTCACTTCTTGGCATATTTGATTAACTGTTGAATGTGTATTATTGGATTGATTATCACTACAAGATAGAGACGCAAGGGAGTTTGGTAATTGCTGGCACCTTCAGTGTGGAGTCATTTCTTGTGGACACATGCTATTTTATGATATTTTTTTATTTTAGTTTTTTTTACCCATGGCACATTTGCAGTGTGAAATGAAACTAACAGTCTCATCCTGTTCCGTGCGGTTTATAAGTAGGTAACACTAAGAAATTTCAAAGAAAACCTATTTAAAAAGGATCAGAGAAAATTTAACTGTAATTTATTTATTTTTTTAAATCTTTAAATTTTTATGAAATTCTATTTATTAATTTAGTTATATTTTTTACAGCATAATTAACATGTAAATATGATAGTAATGAATACTGCCAGATTTAAAAGATCCAATTTGATTGCAATAACAGGGCTTTACCAGTTTGGAATAAAAAATGATCAAATTGTGTTGAAATAAGAATAATAACAACATGGTTAATTTACTTTATTGAACTAAATCCCAGTAATTTTGTATTAAGATAAAGTGTTAGTGATTATTGATCATAAAAGGTTTGTGCTGATTTGAAACCATTATTAAGGTACTGCCAAAGCAAAACTTATATGTACAAACAATGAAACAATGTCCTTTATTGAATCAAGTAAATCCATTGATCCATCAGATTTCTTCCACTTTCCTGATCCAGTGTCCAATCTGAGGGCTGAAGCCTTTACCAGCTGTGACAGGGTGAGCGGTGGGGTACATCCTGGACATCACAGGACTCAAGTAAATCTTTATAGAGAAACATTTCTAGAACCATGTCTGGCCACTTCGTTTTCTTTCTTTCTTTTTTTTTAAAAATAAATTTAACTGGTCACCAGGATAAAAACATGCACATTAAGACTCACCAGTCAAACTTGATATACGTCGTCCCTCGCTATATCGCGGTTCACTTATTGTGGCTTCACTGTATCGTGGATTTTTTAAAAAACTATATCTAATTCTGTTTTCGCAGAGTTTTCACTATATTGCGGGATTTTGCGGTATATAGGTATTTATATAACACCCCATAACTATGTTCATCACTTGAACGAAGAGATAAATTATGCCTACGGCTTTAGCGGAAATGGAAGTAATGGCCGAGGGCAAACATGCTGCACCCCCTTCATCGCCATCAGTACTGCACAGCTACATAATTAATCATCTTCATCATTTAAGTTGAGTAAGTAAGAGAGTGGGAAAGGTTTATAAAGCCTTAAAATATATATAAATAATAAAATAAATATAGAATAAATATAATCCCACTAATTCTTGGATTTTCACCTATCACGGGGGTCTCTGGAACCTAACCCCCGCAATAGCTGAGGGATCACTGTAAATCACTTAGAAAAATCTGCGACTTTGTCCTGCAATAAAAATTTTTAAATCTTGTTTCCCCTTTGAGTTATACTCGTCGCACCTCTTTATCACAGAGTTCCCCCCACAGCTATCAGTTCAAGGGAGCCTGGGTAGTATTAGAAATTGAACTTAGAAGATTATTAAATGTGTGTGTTTGATACGACAAATTTCCTCATACTCACACTGAGAGTTTACTCACCTATGTTGTAAGTTTAACTCCAAGATATAATCTGTTGACCTTTAGTACATTTCTTTAGGTACAAATGTGGTTTTGATGTTGCAGATTGACATGCAAACTCATACATACATACATGTCTCTTGTGTGTTACTGTGGTTTCATTTTTTTTAAACTAATTGTTCATGACCTGCCATAACATTTAAACTAGCTGGTAAACCAAAACATTGCTTCTGGCCAGAACTGTAAAATAAAATTACTTTCTGACTGACCCAGTGCTTTATATCCTTTAGTTTGTTTTCTGGGTTTTCGTTCTTAATATTGTACAGATATGACGTCTGAAGCCTGAGTGTGCCTTTCTTTGGTATGCGCATTCATTTGTGTGCCACAAAGATAAGATCTAAATCTGTGGTAAACACTGCAATTAAACTGTGTAGGAAAGTGTTATGTTACAGCAGACTATATGGCGTTGCAGTCCTGTTTCTGGGGGGCGATTAAGCAGGAAAAAGAAGGTCATGAACTGTTTTTATACTACGTTGTATACTACGTCGTATAGTTTTCCATTCACATGCATGAAATTCATGAAAGAAGGCTACTTTCAGCTGCCTGCTTATTCACACGGCATCTCCACATGTTTAATTTGGCAGAGTTTTTATGCTGGATGCCCTTCCTGATGGAACCTCAAGGGGATTTGTGTTTCCTTCCTAGGAATCAAACCAGGGATCTTTCACTTGGTAGGTGACTGTGTAAACCACTGCACTAAGAATAAGTTAATAAATACATGTAAAGGATACATAAATGTATTATACAAAGCCATAGAAATATGTTTAAATGCGTACATAATATAAAATGTGTGCTAAAAATCTGAGCAGCACAGAAGTTGTATTTTTGGGTGTTTTTCAGTTCTCAAGAGTTCATGTTTGGAAAAAATTGATTTGTGTGACTGAGGGCCGTGACCAATCTGAGCCATTTTAAAGAGGCAGTGAAACCTGAAGAGCAGAACAAAGGAGTCATATAAAAAATAAAGTTTTACAAAGAGTCTTGTGAAAAATCAACTTCACCTTTGCCGCTTCTGTAGGAATTAAGAGGGTAAAGTAGCAGCCAGGTGCAGCTAATCAAAAGCATTTGATTAACTCTATAAAAGCACAAGTTTGTGCAGTTTGCAGGTGTGGAGCATTCATGTGTGTCTCACAGCTAAAGCTTGATTAAACTGGTCATGCAACAGGACAATGATCCTAAGATGCTGCATTGGTCCAGTCCAAGTCCAGACCTCCACCTGATTGAAATGCTGTGGGGGGACCTTAAGAGATCTGCTCACAAATGAATGCCCGAGAACCTCAATGAACTGAAGCAACACTGTAAAAAAGAGTGAGACAAACGTTTTCCGCAGCGACGTGAGAGACTCATAATCAAGCAGGAAATGATTACCTCAACTTATTGCTGCTGAAGGTGGTTCTACAAGTCACAGGGAGCCTCGTGAAAACTGTATGTATAAAGTTGCAAAATATCTATCTTTTGATAACTAATATGGTTTTCAGTAATGAATCTATTTTGTTTACAAAAAAACATGTAAAACAAAAACAGCAATGACTTTAATCCTTGTCATCCTTGTAGCAAAGGTGATCATGGTTTTATTTCACTCCTAAAACCAGCTGTAGCAGAACAAAACCACCTTCCTTCTTCATCTCCTTTCAGTCAAAGAAGTCTTTGTAGTTTGACCCTTTTTGGATCTTCTTTTACCAGCTTCATTTGTGCCAAGGAGGACACACGTGAATAAAAAGTGAACAGCTTCAAAAAAAAAAACACTGGACGCAGTTTTCAATTAATCTATGAGGAGGGACATGTGTATTATTAGGCTAAATGTTTGACGTAGACACTGGTACATCCCCAGGCCTTTTTGTTGCGTTGCTGTGTGTGTTTTGCGATGCAGGAGCCTCTGTCTAAAGATTATGGTCAGGCAGAACACCTAGCCAGTGTTCTATAAGACTATTTAAACCCCACCTTCCATTGGTTTGGTGCCCGATGCTTCTCAGCACTGGAGAAACCTTTGAAGGTTTCTTTGGTTTGCATTGTCGTTTTACTTTGGTTTCAACACATGCACTCCAAGCATTGCCTTACACCAATAATACTCGAGTACATGCATCATATTCAGTATACATTTGTTGGCAGTGACAGCCTACAAGTCAGTCATAACAGCGATTATAAGCTGCAGTGTACTCAGTGTGTTTGTAACAGGAAAGCATCATTGTAGAGCCACCGCGGCTTGGACATTTGATGGCACATACACCCCATAAAACAATACAAGCTTGACAATACTGAGGCACTTAACATTACTCGTGAAACACACCTACAGATAATTATAATCAGGTCCCTCCATTTTTGTTTAATACTTATTTTTTTGTAGGTTTCACCCTCCTTTAGCTGGCTCCAATGCGGTACCAATAGCGTGTGCAGACCCTGTGAAGTCAATGAAATCCTAAACAAATCTATATTTTGATTGGGAAAATGCCTTTAAAGCCACCTTCCCTATGCACTTTCACTTGTTCTTCTGCACCATAAACACGCATTCACACAGATTTCAGTACCGTACACAAGCCTGATCTGAGTTACACAAAAAATGACACTTCTCTCTTATAACATAGATGTTTTAATCATATTTGATTTATATTTTAAGAAAAGCAGCTCAACTCAAATATCACAATACAGTTTTAATAGCCTACTATCTGTATGATGATAAACAATGACATTTAAAATAACTTACCATGGTAGCTCATAATCCTGCAAACTAGTCTTTGCAGTCTTTACTATTGCAACCAAAAACAGAGAGCTAGCTAATATTGTGCCTATGGGTCATGGGTCCTCTGGGACAGGTAAAACTCCTCCTGGAGTCAGAAGTAAATGTGAAGCAGAAATGATTTGAGTTAACAGATTACAGAACCCAAACCGTTCCTACCTACCTGCACCTTAGTAGAACCTGAAGTTAGAGCTTTGAAAGCCGAGAGGGGAAACGGACCGCAGGCTGAAGATTGAGGTTAACGTGGGCAAACTGCCCAAACTCTGCCTGAAGAGCGCTGAAATGTAAAGTATATGTAACAAATGTTAAATGGTATTTTAAAACTAGTTTTTTCTGGTTTACACAAACTCAAGTAAAGAAAAAATTATCAGCACTTTCCTTTTGAGATATATGGTATTAAAAATATGTTTTGAACTTTAGGAAAGGTGAACACAGCTTCTCCATCTGTAAAGTCTGAAATCCAAACCAAGTCTGTTCATGTTATGGCTGCTCTCTCTAACTTTGCCAGCTTAGTGAGGGTTCTTGCTGCCAGAATGCAAAATTACAGAATACAACATTTGGACATTGATACCGTGATGTCACCAACTGGGCTGTGAAGTCTCATTTTGAAACCTCGCCATTGCCATCTTGTTATCCAGATGTGATATCTGTGATCGTGCTCATTGGCCAGTGACTTGGCAATAACAAAATGGACTCAGTGTTTGTTCAATATGAAATAAAAAGTGAGACCATAGGCTCAGCAGCCAAGTCTTTACAGGGGTCAAATCCCAGGGCTGTTTTCACATAGACTTCAATAGGACTGGAAGTCTTGTTGCAACCACAGCTATCGCCCCCTTGTGGTCTTTAAAGAGCGCAGCATGCCTGTGACCTGGAACTCAGTCTCAGGACATCTCAATTCCTGAACAGTATGTGGAGGACAGAGAAGAGACGAGGCTTGCAGTAGGCGTTACAATCGAGGACGCACAGGTCTATCCTTTACAGATGTGCTTTTAACTTGTGGCACACAGTTACAGTCACGGGGTGTGGCACACAGGTGGAATACACAAACCATGGCGGGACTCAGCTCATACTTTTTATTTATATGTTCTTTTAGCTATTTAAGATTTTAATGTTTTTGCCCTTCAGTTTCAGTGTGATCAAGAAAAGATATATCTTGTCACACTGTGACACATTTTCTCGGGCTTTAAGACGATTTATGATGTTGCCGTGCAATACTTGATGTTCAAAATGACTTTGTTAAATGCCTGTTGACTTGAATTCTCTCTCCTTGGTAGGAGGGCCTAAGAAGCAAGGAGAGGAATCAAGGAGAGGAATCAAGGATAAGAATCTGAGGCATGATAAAGGGCTCTTGCCTCTGCTCTTTCCCCTCTCCCTAACAGCTTTGTTCTGCTGAGATTCCTCAACGTTAAAAGGGTGTTTAAAAAATGTTCTCAGTCTTACAGTCTTTGCCCTCAGAGCATCATTGGGTTTCTCTCTTCATTACTTTAAGGTCTTTACCTCATGATACAAAATGCCCTGAGATGACTAATGTGAACTAATGTGCCACAAGAAGGTTCTAGTTAAAATCCAGGCTTGCAGACAGCCGTAGACTAAGACTGCAAAACAAGGTGTACATGTAGAACAGGCTCACTGAAATATCTTAACATGCTGCTACTTTTGTTATGCATTGTTGTTGGTTTTAGTTTTATGTCTGAAAGAAGACACGAAACTATTAAGTTCATGGAAGTATACTTTATTACCACATAAGCAGGATATTTCGCCTCATAATTTCTCTAAATATATATACAAATATAGTTTGCTTTCTTCGTGGGTATTGACAAAGGCACTCACAAATGCGTGTAACATGGGTATAAAATGAGGAACAGTCATTAAGTGTTGTTTTTTTTTTGTGCAAAATCTTGTAATAGTACATGTGTTAGACAAACATGCACGCACGCTGAAGGACGCAACAGAGATCTCCAGAGAATTTACCCATGCTCTCATGTGCACTCATGACACAAATAAACACCGTCCACCGGATTGTCGTTTGGCAGTATTAACCTTTGGAGCTTTACACGCGTCACCAGGTCAATCAAGTCATTTGGCAGTTTTAAAACATGGAATTTACACAACCTACGGAGGGAATACGTGGTCAGCTGAGGCGTTCGAGGGACTGAAGAATACTGCTCTGGAATAATCCTGTCTGCCCGCTGCTCTCCTGAGTAACAAGAACCCGTCCGTCAGCTCGCGGTCTGTGGACGAGGACAAGCTCTCCTTGAAGCAGACTGAGCTCTGAGTCTGTTTGGGCTAAATGCGTTGTGCTCACTCTGTGTCTGCAAAAAACAACAATAATGAAAGAGTCACAGGTTTTTGCTCAGTCTGTCAAAAGAGTAATGATTTTTCAAGTCTACCACGTTTATGTGATAATCAATCACATAAATCGGACATACCTGCTCGGGCTGAACTGAGCTGACACAGCTGATAGCGCCGGCTGCGAGGATATTGGTTTCTGCGGAGAGTAAAAATCTGAGATGGCTGTTTCAAGGCCTTTCCTGAGAATAGGACCTTTTCCGTCTTTGAGGATGATCCCTGGTCCATCTCTTCCCAGCGTGAGGGATGGGGCCCACACTTCTAAAGGAGAGGGACCAGGTCGGGCGTTGGAGGGAACCGGATTTCCTGACGACCAAGAGTACGTCCGACGTGTTGGGGGAGGGGAGTCTTCATTGGTGACAAACCGCACCGACTTTGCAGGCTATAGAAATAAAACACAGACTGTAAATCACATGAAAAAGACCAATGGATAATTTAAAGTGGCCCTTTTAAGCTAATTTTAAGCCCATAATTTTATTCTTACACCCTAGTAGAGTAGCTTTGCATGATTCAGATGAAAATAGTCCTTATTTATTTATACTGAGCTTTAGTGCGGCCCCTCTGTTCATCCTTGAAACAGGCTGCAGCTCCTCCTCCTTTAGCCTAACTTTCATCTGATTTGCTGCCCCTCACACACAGCAGGACTGAAGAGCAAGGGGGTGGGGTCCTGTGCTCAGCCAGAACTGTGTGCCTGGGATAACCACATTAAGGCCATGTCCCCTCTCTTTGGCATCATACACATGCAAAAGTAGATAAAACTGTGAAACTGAGCATTTTAGAGACATCTGAAGCCTCTGGGCCCACAGGGATTACTTGTACGTACACTGACCTCATTATTCAAAACTTTGACCATGTTTAATATGAGCATCCATCATCGCAACAGAATATATATGACAGAAAATATGTCACAAGTATGGCCGTACCTTCTCCATGCTATTCTTGTTCGTGTCAGGCCTGACTAGAATTGATTGAGGGGCAGTGGCAGGCTGTTTGTCATAATGAAAGTTCCTGTCCTTCATGATTGCAGCAGCAGAGGGCGCTGCTGGCTCAGTCATCCAGCCCAGCGTTCTGCCAGAGTTGGATACAAAGCTGCTGTTCTTCTTTCTCTGCAGAGCAGGTGAGTAGCCGGATGCCTGATGTTGTGCAAAGTGCTGCGAGTTGGGGGGAATGTGTGGACTGGCCATGTGGGACGGACGATTTGAGCCTGAAACAAATGTAAAAATTAAAAGATCGTCACGAAACCGGCAAAGTGTGTAATTTAAATCAAGCCACGAGAGTGTGGTTAACACTCACCTCTGTGTGGGTGAAAAATACGCCTTACAGTCTCCCAACCTTGTGATCCCCCAGAGAAGGAAGGTTTTCCGGTCCCAGTGGATGACATTGCGTGCTGTGCTCCGTTTGGCACAGATGGGACCTGTCCTGTTGGGTATATCATTCCATCACCATTCACCCTATCAAGAGCAAGGACCACAGCAGGGTTCTTGGCAGCTGTGTGTTTCTTTCCAGATAAAGTGCTGTATTGTGAGGACGGATTATGCGCTCTGGTCTCCAGCAGTCTGGCCGAGGTTCTGTAGTTTGGCAACAAAACACATTAGCGTGAGATGAACGTCTACTTATCCATGGTTACTGTATAATGTAAAGAGAGCCTGCACATGAAGAAGTAAGATATATTTTTTAAAAAAGCACCCACCCATGTCATACAGCTTTATACTTCTGATTCATAAATCTTTAAAAGTGTACGAAATAGCACGTCTTCCTGCCCACACGCTGTGACTACCTGAACCCAAATAGCATTTAGCTCCCATTTCCTGCAGTCAGAGATCACACCCTCTCACCTGAGCACAGGCGTGATGTAGTTGCTGGGAAGGATGCCCACTTTGCCTGTTCTTAGCGATAACCCACGCAGCCAGCCTTCTTTGAACTTTCCGTACACTCCCACCATCTCCCCTTTCCTCAGCTCCAGCTCCTCTGGTCGCCGTGGTTTGTAGGAGTAGAGGACGGCACACCTGAGAAGTCGCAAAGTGGATTCATACATGTTATATCACAGCTCTTGTCAATTATATCCAGATTATTCATCCTGTTTCCTATTCTATTCACACCTCACCGATGCGATGCTTCATTATCATATCACTAGTACAGCATTAAGTTTAAAAACAGTGACTCACACACTGATGGAGAGCTGCTGTGTGGAGGAGTTTTTGCCGTCTGCAGAGGCAGAGAGCATCTGGGGGTTCACCAGAGCCATAGAGATGGTGGGCGGAGTCTCGCTGGTCATCTTCCTCTCACTCTGAAATGGGATAGATTCATAATTATGATATGGGAGGCAAAGGACAATTCATAGCACACTGTTTAAGTGCAATATAGGAACAAGAGCATGCAGCCAAGTTTTCTACTCTGTGTCACAAGTAACCATCAGATTCTCAGCTTTAAATCAAGTTTATTAGAATTCATCCTGTAATCACTATCCCAGCAAACATGCAGGTGTGGGTGAACTGTGTGGCACAGAAAACCTTTATAAGGATCCCTTTGGGGTCCCATCTGTGTGGGCACAACCACTTGGGACCTGCTTGGGATAAGTGTGAGTTTGCCCTGCCCACACAGCCCCACAGTTCACCCACACCTACCCAGAGTGGGCCTGCACGGGCATGTTTTCTGACATATTATTTATAATAAGGAAACTGCATACAAGGAAATGTGACTAAGATGAAACCATGGAACAAGTTTTCTCTCAAACTCATATTTCTGGTGAAGTTTGAGGTTGACAAAAGGTGACTGATTTAAAACCTCAGTAAAATGGAAGGTAAACTGGAGCTTATCGATATCCTGCAAAAGGATTCAAGAAGTGAAAGATGTTGGGCCATGCTCCATTTTCTAAGACAGGTAATTGTTTGGTAAGATTTAAGTTTTTTTTTTCCTTCGAGGGCCAGTGGCTCCATAGCGCAATGATTTACATGTTTGACTAACACGCAAAAGATCCCTGGGTTGAGCTTGGGAAAGTCTCATGGGGATGGTGTGTGTGAATGTTGAGCAACAATCTGGTCCACGCTCCATACCAACTGATGAGGCACATGTGGGTCCCTCACTGTGCCGTGACATGTGGGCTGGGCTTGGCACCATGGGGCCCCACGGTGCCGGGTGCATGGTACTGTGGGTATGCTTTGGGCCACCTGTGGACCTCTCTCTCATTAGTGTGTACCACACTGGAGCCCACAGTGGACCATGTGTGTGTTTGCTGGGATGATTCTCTGAACTGAATTAAATTTTAATGAACTTAATAGTTCAGTGTAGCATTTTCCTATTAAAAAAATGCAAGAGTCCTCCCCCGTCAACTGCTGAGAGGGACGACCCAAAAGAAATTAATTTATCTGCAGAGACCCCACCCTCTGGCTGTATTGTTTTAATTTCTTCTCATTTTGCTGTGCTCAGTGTGTAACCCCCACCAATAACAGCATGTGCGAGAGCAGGACAGCAGATGGGATGAAGCATGCGCTTTGAATGCATTGGCACAAAATCTTCCAAGGGAGCACCTTCCTGCAGGGCTGTGCAGAGGTGTGCAGAGGTGTGCAAAGGTGTGGGCCCATTTGTTTCTTTGTGCTTCAGAAGGTTACAGCCATGATACAGTCAGAAAATAATGTTTTTCTAATTCACTCCTTTGTTCTGCTTGACGGCGCTCCCTCTCTCTGGCTCCCTCACCTCTTGAGCCAGGGAGGAGAGGCCAAGTTTAAATGTTGTGTTGTCAAAAAGCAGCTTACGCATATTGCGTATTACGCCTTTAAGACAGGTGTGATGGCACGTGAACCTTCTGATAATATAAAGAACATAACTTTTCCACCTCAGACGCCAAATTTTTTGGCACTACACAATCGGGATGAGAGGGTGTGATCTCTTGGTGCATTAACAAAGACATGTTGCCATAGCTCAGCACACTCGAGGCCCTGCAGCAGCGGACCAACGTTAAAAAGAAGAAGGGGTAACAGTGCGGATGGAAGCAGGAAAGGGAGATCTGATCTGTGCTAACTGAGCACAACCAGGCCCGACTCTCCCATTGGTTTATCCGGGCCACCTTTCACTGAGTGGAAAATAAAGTCGATCTGCATCACAAAGGCTGAGCGCACAACAGGGGCTGAGGAAGCGTCGAGCTTTCTCCTGATTGAAACCCAAGCTGTTGCTCTCTTTTCTGAGAGCTGGCACACGAAACACCAAGTTGCCCATTGCTGCGTATGGTAAAATTGCTGGTTTGTATTTAATGCCCCAATATGCCGGCCTTGTTAACTGACACCAGAACACTGGAAAATAAGTTGACATTTAGCAATATCAGGGGGCGATGTTTATCTCCTGGGTCAAATCAATTTGTGCTAAGTGTTGAAAGAGAGTGTGATTAAAAGCTAAATTACTCATGACTTTGGTATGTGCCCACAATTTCGCAATCGCGCATTCCTAGAATTCAGCGCATTTCAACACTGCAATAAACCACCTGCAACTACGGAGATCGCAGCTGCCACTGCTTATCATAATGCTGCATACTCCCACTTTAAGCTCTTTTGTGGTTTGATAAAGGTGGTGGGCAGCGATGTTGATCCAAAATCTTTCACAGGTAGTCTTTATTCTGCTTTTATCATTCTCATTAAACCCTTCGCTGAAACTCTGCGTCTCTTATGGAAGCAGCTACAGTCTTCTTTACATTTCTCCTCATTTCTTACGGGGTTCTCTTTTAATTTGTCACCCATCTGCACAAAACGCATGATTCATTCGATTTTCTTCTGAAAATTTTAGTCATACTTTGAACAGTATATAAATAGATTTCCTTTGCAGTGTATCTTTATAGATCAAAGCTTCTCTACTTAAAGCTGAGGGCACAGGATATTTAACAGTGTTGAAGTCAGCAGGATGTGCGTCAAACCTGACTCTTATAAGGTGTCTTTCCCAACTGATAGCAGTTAGATGGACTTTCTGAAGCGCGGCCTATGAGCTTTTTTTTTTTCCTTTAATTAAACACATTATGCTTTCTTACGTATAACAAAGAGGCAGAAATAACTTTGCCCATTTTCTCCACTGACATTTGCTGCTATTTACAGCATCACCACTAAACTGCTGCTTTATACTTTAACGCTAGCCTCTGGTCCCGGGGTTGCCGCTATACAGTGTGTGCAGCTCTCCGGCACTCTGCACTGCATTTGCAAGGTAACTCAACAGCACAAAGACAGATGCAGCTGACAGATGCATCCAGCTCTGTAACCGCAGTCTCGGTTTTCAAAGGCAGCGCTGTGAGGCAGAAGTAGAAAAGGGAGAAAGTCAGGTTGCATGTACTGACACAACAGACTTCCATCACATGTGAGAGCCCATGAACGAGCATCACTGTCATGTCTTTTTGTGCACCTCTTCTATAGTGTTCACATGGTCTGTACACCAAAAGCAAGTAATTTTTAATTTGTGAGGAAGCAGTAAACATCTGTTTTTTTTAGTCCAATTATTCACTATATTTGGACAGAAAAAGACACAAAGTGCTGCCATCAAAATGTTTTGTAAAGCAACAAAGAAAAGAGCAACTTATCTTAATGTCTTCAATTATTTTGTTCTTTTCACGAATCTGTGTCCTGTTTCCATTCTTAGTTTTTTCTTTTTTGTTTCAAAGAGCCGGCTTCTGTTATGCTGCAGTCACACTGTGGCCACGTGCACTGACCCAGTAGTTGCAGTGGCTGAAGGATATTTACACAGAGAGCCTATCTCTGCTATTAGTCAGGCAGCAAATAAAGTCTTATTTAGTGTAAAAGGTTTTCATGCTCCTGCACTCTGAATCCTGCTACCAGAAATAAACGTATTAACAGAATATTAATGTGCACCTTCGCGTGTCTCGCTGCCAGCATCCTCTGGCCTCACATAAAGTGAGACAGTTTTGTATGGAGGCCCAAAGAGTGCAAAATTAAATAAATTAATAAGCACTCTAAATATTACAAAACTACAGTAATGTAATTGTAAAGTAATAATAAAATAATAAAACAGTTCAGTAGTGGGGTTACAGAAGTAAAATTCCCATTCATATTCAATTCAACTTTATTTGTATAGCGCCAATTCACAACAAACAGTCGCCTCAAGGCGCTTTGTAT
>JAVDPK010003018.1:0-17963 GCA_034780415.1 Cichlasoma orientale | reverse complement strand
GGGAGGGGCAGTCATCTGCTGCGACCGGTTGGGGCTGAGGGGAGAGAGGACAAAAAACATGCTGTGGAAGAGACACATTCACATTCATATTCTCCATAGGGATTTTGACTATGAGCCATAATCTTGTAGCCATCCAAAGTAAACTTCCTATGAGCTACAACTTTGTGAAACGATGGCGTGTGAGTGTGTGAATAGTAGGTTTAAAGTGCTTAGGCAAAAAAACACTTGTGTGAATGGGTGAATGAGACTTGTAGTAAGAACGCACTTTCAGAGCTCAATTAGAGTAGAAAAACATTGTTAATTATGATATTAGTAACATTATTATTACAAGTACCAGTCCATCCCATTATGGGACTTCTTTCACTGTTAAAAGTAATCATGTTACAGTTTAGTACTTTTGCCTTTTTTGTTTTGTTTTTCTATATTTTTTTGATCCAAATCAAATCTTTTCATGGTCACATTCACCATGTAGCTGGATGGCCTGGTTCAAGGCTTAAAATTTGCTATATAAGGATTTTCTGAAACATCAATGGAGAAGGGGCAGCAGTTGTTAGCACTGCTGCCTCACAGTTAGAATACCATCTGGAAGGCCTGGGTTCAATTCCACCTTGGCCCAGGCCCCTCTCTCTCTGTGTGGAGTTTGCAGGTTCTCCCCGTGTCTGCGTGGGTTTCCTCCAGGTACTCCGGTTTCCTCCCACAGTCCAAATGACATGCACTTACTTGGGTTAGGTTAATTGGCTACTCTAAATTGCCCATAGGTGTGAATGAGAGCGTGAATGTGAGTGTGGATGGTTGTCTGTCTGTCTCTGTGTTGGCCCTGCGACAGGCTGGCGACCTGTACAGGGTGTACCCTGCCTCTCGCCCTGTGTCAGCTGGGATAGGCTCCAGCCCCCCGTGACCCTGAGCAGGATAAGTGGAAGTGAATGGAGAAGCTTTTCAAAATAAAAGTTTGCAGCAGCTCAGTTTCTTCTTGAATATGACCCTGTTTTTTTCCCCATTTCACGAGGATTTAACCAGAATTTGAAAATTTTGAACCGCAGCTTTTATCTGCTAATTAAGACAAATGACTGTTTGAAGGAGAAAACAACAGCTATCAGGTTTCCATTCTACTGTCACAAAAGCAAACAGCATCAACACAACATCATAATGGGTGTTTAAAATTGTGAAAACATTCACAAAGGCTCTGCACAGCCAGGTGTTTTCAGTTATTATGGATAATTAAGACTGCTAGTCAGACTGAAGCTGGATAGCACTATGCTGGATATTACATAACGCTACCCATTAACGGTGTTAGAAAGATGCTAGGCCTGCACAGAATCAAAAGCCACCGAACAGCGCACGACATGTTTGACGTCTATCCAGCTTGATCTCGAGTCACCGTGGCATCACGCCGACATCATCAGGAATCAAGACAGAAAGCAAGACAGAAAGCATGACGCTTTCCCCTAATCTAAGCGCTCGCTGGCTCACATGTGTGACGTTAAGTTTTCTATGTAATTTTCAATATTAGGATTTTATTTCTTACAGTTGTACTATTCAAGTAGATTTTTTTTTAAAGATAAGGAGGTCAAAGAAGATCAATAAAATGTCAATTTTTTTTATCATGGATATGTTACATTACATGCTTATTGTTATGGAAAAGTTAAAACTTTTCACTCAGGCTTCAGTCTATTCCATGCAGGTGAAAAGAAACAATAACCTTGATTGCAGCTTTTTTTCTTTTTTCCCCTTACTTTCATCCGCTTTACAGGTTCAGGATTTTATTTCATTTTTAAAGGTTATTTCTTCATTCTAACAGATGCAGCTAAACAAAGAGGGGAGTAAAGCACAGAGTGGACATGGCCACACAGGCTTAAAGATGTGTGAGCCGTGAACGTGTTTAATGAAAACTGCAATCAGGCAGCACAAATTAGCTGTGCAGAGAGACACATGGGCTGAATTTTAAACAGCCAGTTAGAGGGTAAGGATTATTTATATTATTGACTAATCTCCCTTTTTATTAACCAATTAATCCTTTGGGCTGTAAAAAGCTAAGAAAATGTGAAAATGGCTCTTAGTTTTGATCTGTAATCCAGAGATTTTCTGGTAATGAAAGCAGAAGAAAAGCTTAATTCATACTTTTATTTAACTTCATCTAAAGTATAGTAATTGCCTCCTCCCTGCATCAACTTAACAAACCTAGTCTGCTTAAAATGCTGCTAAGTTTTTGACCAGGTCACCTACAAGCCCTCATGCGTCCCTAATCAAAATCTGAATGCAATGCGGGTTTCCTGAGAGCCCCTTCGGAGCTCTGCACGGTCTAACACTGAACTAGATGGCAGACCTACTGCAGTCCTACACCAGCACGAAGCCTCAAAGGTCTTCTTACCTAAGCTTTTATCTGTCTCCTGTTAAGAGGTCTGAAGAGATCAGTCTGGCACTTATCTTGTTTTTACTCTTAAGTCTGTGTTTTATGTTGGTGAAGCCCTTTTTCACATTCTGCACTCAAAAGCTGCTACATAAATAACTCAGTCTAATTATTTCCACACTTTTATGCAGTCCGTTTGCAGGCTTCAATCACCACTGATAACAGCAACAATGATGTCAGATAGTTTGGTGAAGTATGATATACTAGGAGTGAACTTGTTCCTGCTTTTGGCTCCTTTTTTTTTTTTTTTCTTAATCCTAAATTTTGCTCTTACATAACCGTGCCGATATTCACACTAATATGCATTATTTCACCCACAGTGGGAGGGAAGCTGCAGCTCTCAGTCAAACAGGTGAGCCAGAGGTAAGAGAAGCAACACTAAGAATAGCACAACATGCTGGCTTGGTCACCGGGGAGCTCAGCCTCGACTTTAGGGACATGGCCCTCTGCTCTCTTAAAAAAAAGGGGGGGGGGGGTGCGTGGCTTGTCTGCCATTACAAGCCCACTGATGTGAAAGGGAGTGTTACCTGCTTAGTGAAGGGGAAGGAGTTTGAAGGAAGGGGAGAGAGAGAGGGGTCTGTTATGTAAGCAACTTCACCAGTGACTCATCATCATCAGCATGAGAGCGATAAGCAGACACACTGAGGGACTCTCTGAGCCTCCCACTCGCCACATCTATTTCTCATTTTTCCTCCTCCTTCTTCCCACTTCATGTGTTTTTTTTTTTTTTGCCTTTTTGCAGCCTGAAAAATGTTTTGTGTTTCTCTCCCTCACTTCACACCCTCTCCTCCTCCGCTGCTCAGCTTTTCCTCTTCCTGCCTTATTGCCCCATTTCCTCCTTTCTTATCACTCTCCTCCACCTCCCCTTCCTCTCCTGTTTCTCTCCAACCTGCATGAGGTTGAGCATTTCTGTGCGCCGACATGTATAATTGCAGGACAGAGCTGAGAAATCTGAATGGAATGAAAGGAAATCATAATCCTGAAGGGCAGGGAACTTGGCGGCACGTTACATTATTAAGCCCTTCCAGAGACTTTGATGTCGACGCTGCACTCGGGCCCTATGACTCGGTGCCACATCTCCATTGTTTCTCATGTGAAATAACAGCACTATGTCCAGTTATTTACATAAATTTGTTGATGATTTATAGGAGCTGCATAAATCCCCTTTGGTCATTTCCAGAGTATGCTTTATTGTAAGTTTCCTCAGAAATGAACTTTTCCCCTTGGCCGCCTAAAGATAATAAGAAAGGCGGCGCACGGACATGCTTACCAAACCATGCCTCATCCTGATATCATTGCACATTCTTTCCAAAGTATGCAGCAGATGTCATGCCAGTAACGCAAAAACTATGAACCTGATAGCCTGAAACACTAACATTCCCAAAACATAGCAGTGCTTTTTGTAATCCAGAGGACACAGAGAGTTCAGTAAACAATGAAACAGCAAAAAGTTTCAAGACTGTTAACGACTTCCACTGCTGAGGTAATAATTAATTTTGTCGGTAAAAGTGGCCTGCTTTCTCCTGCGCTCTCGCAGAGTTTTAAAAGAAGAACTTGATGTGTCACTTTAACAATTCTATCAAATGCTTGAGTCAAAAGAGATTTCCTCTTTTCTCTCCTGACATGCTGTTTTCCCGAAGAGAATACGAACTTGCACAACCTCATGAACCATATGTCCCTGAGATGAAGGGAGAAAAAGGACACACACACACACACACCCTGTGGAACTATAATTCATCCCTGAAGGGAAATCCTGGCTTATGTCCCAGGATTCATGATTAAAGACCTTTCAAAGTTACGGTCCACTCACCTCCAGTCCTCACTTCTTTTGTTTCTACTCTTTCCCACATGTGTGTCGTCTTAATGAGAGCCACTTAATCATAAGGGCGATCTCGCTTTCTCGCTCATTCCTTCAGCTTATTGTCACGGTTTCCTCCCTTTACCGGGGGGGCCAACTCGATCCCTCGGTGACTCAAATAAACACCTCTATTATCTCACAGAAAAACCACTGCACCCTTTGCCAACCACATGTTTTCTGTTAGAGCAAATCACTGCAAGCAACACGAAGCCAAACCCAGTTTGACACAAAGATTACAAAAGAGCTGGAAAAATTAAAAATAGCATGCGTATAGAGAGGCATGTGACTCACTTGTAACAGGTGTCTCTGCGAGTCAGAGTGGCGTCTTCGCTGAGAGTTCACTCTGGAAGAATAAGTGTGGCCCCGGGTGGCAGAGGGGTGCTGTGTCTGACCCTGATGGTTGAAGCTGTTGAAGGTGCTGATGTTCTCTCTTGTCTGATAAAAGTTGCTTCCTCCGGCTGCGGGCTGTTTCCGCTGGTTGGAGAGGGGCAATGCATTGATGATGGGTGTCTTAGCTGGGGCTTGAGGGACTCCGTAATGGGCAGTCCTATTGGATGCGTCAGTGGCCTTGTCTTTGCCCCCGCTCCCAGTCTGATGGTGAAATTCTGCTGAATCACCCCCCCTCCGACTCTTTAGCTTCAGCAGTTTGGCAGCCACAGGGTTTGGCTGGAATAGGATGAATGCATAAAAAGGAACCACAGTAAAAAGCGGGATGAATTGTAAGACAGAGAAAAAGCCTCAGTCAAAAAAAGATTCCTCTCCAGCTCCTACCTGCGCCTGCCAACCTCTGCTCCTGCTGATCAGTGAAACATTTGTCTAAATACACCCACTTATCACAACTAGACTCACCCCTACAACTTGTTGGACAGGCAGGCAGAGAGCATGGTAAGTCCCAGCCAATAAGCCAGGAAGGGTTGACTAGTGCTGGGAAAGGAGCTGCGCAGACAGACAGACGGGCGGGCAGGCATTGGCAGGGTTAATGCTTTCACTCCCCACAGTGATGTGCTGTTATGCCACCCAAGCAGAGAAAGCATTACTGTGTCTTCACGCCTGGCTGCACGACACGGGAAGAGGCTGGCTCAAAAAGGGAGAGGAGAGCAGGAAAGTGGAAGAAGAAAGATAAAGAGCCTCACTAAAGCAGGGCTTTAGGAGAAGACACGAGTGAGCAGGAGATAAAAGCAGGCATGAGAGGTAAAGAGGACTAATAAGAGGAGGCGATATATTAGGGAGGAAATCATAGCAAAGGAGATGACAAGTTAGGAAAGTAAACAGGAACTGAATGAGACGTTGACCCCTGCGAGTGAATGAACAAACACAGTTTCTCACAGCATGGGTGAAGTTAATTCCTGGAGGCAGAAAGTGCAGAGGAAAACAAATGACAGTCAGCCAGCTAAGCAAGCCGCGCAAACCTGAGTAAGCCACATAGTCACACACTAATAAGCAGCTGCAGACACAGCAGGGCTTCACAGATTGGCTTTCTGCCTCAGCACTTTGCAGCACAGGAGTGACATTTACTGATGAATCAAAGATTTGAATGAAAAGCAAGTTAGCGTCCTGGCAGTGACCTGGAATTAATGGCATCCAGCGACGACATCTACAGTTCAACTGATTACACTACCGGAGGAAAGTGCCAAACGGCAGGTGTCGAAGTCGATCACGCTGAAAAGGTCACAACCCACATTCAGGGAAGAAAAGGAAGAACTCACCTTTGTAAACTGCTCAGGACAGAATCCGACTTTCTCCCCAAGCTTGGCTTCGATCCAGTTTTCATCCACCCGCCTGATGACAGTAAGGACGTCTCCCTGTAAAGAAGGAAATAATTAACAGAAATGCAAAAAACAGATGGATCTAACACAGTGCGCTTGCCCTGGAGACTGAGCACTCAGCTCGGAAACTCTGAGCCCTGTGTTTCTCCAGTAGCATGTGACATCAGCTCCCTTTGTGTCTGCAGGCCCAGTCCTTTTCTGTGGACAACCTCTAAAAAAAACAAAAACACACTTGACCACCTGCATTAAGAAAAAAAAGGCATGCTGGAGGGTGCTTTAACGGAGAGCACAAAAGTACTGAGGCCCTTATATAACTGCCTCAGAGAGCCTTCAGGGTAAGTAACAAACCACTGCAACAGAGGTCTGAGCCTCCGTTTCCACAAGTCTCAATTTTCAGTCTCTGAAAACAGTGAAAAGGACAAAAGCCGCGACCGTTATGCAGCAGCATTGCTGAGGACCTCCTGTGCAGCATATATTCATGAACTACTACAAATTCAGGGCTAATATAAGAGAAAGCAGGATTGTGTTCAAGGGTTTAAGCAGGCATTCAAGCCCAGTGTGGCAGCAGGGACGCAAATACGCTAATTGAGCTACTGCTGACATCATAACAGACAGCTGACCGACAGCTCTGTCTGTTCTGCTTTTATGAAATCCATATATTGTTCAGTGAAAAAAAAAAGTTGACATGGTTATGAAATGAACCAAAGAAGTGTTGACATTTCTGAGACTGCAACACTGAGCTGACTGTCTGACATTGAGCCTAAAATATAGTAGATCAGTTTTACACACAGTCTTATGAAGGTGAAATGCTGGTTTTTGCTATTGATTTAAGCTATTTTATTTATTTATTTATTTAGTTTTAAATGTGTTCTAAGACTTGCTCCATCTGTGCCAACATTGTCAAACCCATGGGCCATGCTGCCAGAGCCAGCCTGCCAAAAGGTCCAATTAAGCCCACCGCAAGACCTCGCAAAATGTTTAAAATTACTGAGAAAACATTAATAATCCAGCTTTCCAATAAAATCCATCGTTTTTGTGATGCCAGCATTACTACAGAGGAAAGGCAAACTATGCAGCTACATGAAAATTTTAAATTTTTCCATGCAGTCCTGTAAAAAACGAAGTACAGTACACCCTGTGATTCAGTAGCTTTGTAGAACCAGCTTTAACAGCCATAATGATCGCAGTAACAAAGTAATAGTAATCAGTCTCTCATCATTGCGGGTGGGTTTTGGCCAACTCTTCTTTACAACGTTGCTTCAGTTCAGCTGGGATTTGCAGGCATTCATTAACACACAGCTCTCTTAAGGTTCCACCACAGCATTTCAACCAGGGTGAGGTCTTGATTCTTTTTCAGCCGTTCTGTTGCAGATTTGCTGCTGTGGTTGGGATCACTGTCCCAGTTTCAGCCAAGCTTTAGCTGTAGGACAGATGGCCCTACATTAGCCCTCCACTGTCACGCTGGGCAGCTGGTATGAGGTGTTCGTGCTGATATGCTGTGTTTGGTTTTCAAACACGGTGCTGCGCATTATGGCCAAACATCTCCACAGCGGTCTCATGTGTCCAAAGGACATTGTCCCAGAGGTTTTGTGGTTTGCAACTTTGCAAACCTAAACTATGTCACCATGTTCTTCTGGAAACCATCAAGAACTTTAACATGTGACATGCAAATGGAGGCCTGTAGAGTCTGAGATGAAGCTGTTTTGCAGCTTCTCTGAGCACTGCACAGTTTATCTTTGGGGTGAATTTGCTGGAACATCCATGGCTGCTGCTTACACTCTTAATTCCTATGGAAGCACTGAGGACATATTTAGTTTTTAAGAGAACTTAGTGAAAAGTCCCTTTTTCACATTACTGGAAAGGTTGTTGAAATCATAAAGAAATAAAATACAGTTGTGCAATAAAGATGTGAAGTTTGGGGTCTTTGTAGATCCGCAGTGATCTGTAAACTGTAATGCATGTGTCATAACAACAGACTGAATGAAGCTGAGCCTTATAACTGAGATTGCACTTTTTTTTTTTTTTTAGATGAATCTACTAAACTTTTTTTTATTTTTACAGTGGAGGGGCACTGAAGCAAACCCCGATGGCATTTAAAAGGTTTAAAATTGTGCACACACAATGACCCAATGAACACCACCTTCCCCTGACATGTTCTAACTCAGCACTTTGAGTGGCATACCTCGAGGAAGCTGAGAAAATATTGACTGTCTTCCAGATTCATTTCTTCTGGGTTAAAGTCACACAGTGCTCTGCAGAGAGCTGGTGCTTGGAGCTGCTGGAGGGGCTGCAGCTGAGGTGTCTGGCTGACGGCCTGCAGCGCACTGACAGATGCACTGCTACTGTCGCCGGCGTGCCAGTCGTCATCCGCTTTGTGTTTTGGTGTGATAGCGTTACCAGCCGAGAGGACCAGCTCTCCTGACAGATCACCTCTGTAGCTATACAGTGATGCCCTGGGAGAAGCCTGAAGTGCAGAAGAAAGTCAAATATCAGCTGTTGTGTGTTTAAACTCTTCGGTGAATTTATTTAACAGAATACGTTTCTCACAGATTTCAGCGTTTTAAGACTCTGTAATTTCATTTAGAGATGATTATCCAGGGACCCGGTACTTTTTGGTGGTGAACGCGACACAAAAACATCTGCAAAAATCCCCGGGCCCGACACATTTTAAGAATAGGTGACAACCAGTTTGATATGTCTCCTTCACAAACACTCTGGGTTTAGTTTTCGCGAAACTTTTCATAGGAGTTAGATTGTGGGATGACAAAACATTTCTTTTATGCTGAACCGGCACTGATGCGCTATCATATATGGGCAGATAAGTTTGATATGACACAGGCTTTTTTCTTTTTTCCTTTGAAGATCATATCAACAAGTTTAGACTCAAGTTTGGACTTTTCGAAAGCAGCACAAGAACACGGGCGCCGAAAGAGAAAAAAAATCTGATAAATGGCCTTCAAGTCATACTGAAAGTAACAATATCACAAGTGCCAGTATATGTAGCAGTAAATACATGCTACACCCCGAGTTTTACTGATTATTACCAGTGAAATATGTTATACGTGTAATTTGAATAGATGGTCTCAGGATTTTGTGTCGGTCTATAAATAAAGTGCCTAATTCACTGTTTGCATCCACTTTAGGCCCGGTCATCTTAGGCTCAGCTTCCAGTTAATCAGACTAACCCATATTGCATCCACGGCAACACGTGGAAGCAGCCAAAATGATCCGTTTACTCGGTTTAATAAAACGGGCTCAGCTTTCTGAACTGCGGCTGAACTCAAACCAGGTTTCACGTAGACTTTTGAACTCTCAGAATGACTCGTTTACAGAGCGCGTGTGAGGACGCAGGTCTCAGCGTTTATTACCGACTCTAAGGTACCTCTATGATCCTCATGTTAGTGGAGGCTTAAATTAGATGACAGCGTCAAATGTGGTGCACAGACATATATAATACTACCATCAAACATAGCCCTCTGTTACATCACCGGGGTCTGAGCAGCAAAACAGTCTCTACGTTTTCCTCTTCATCATCTTCTTGTATGAATCTGTAGGCTAAAAGTTTTGAAATTTTGCACACAAACAGGACAGTGACCCGATTCTTCTCTGGTGGCAGCTCGAGCAGCGTATCGCCGCCAATGAGTCAAAGCTGGAGGTACAGATGGGTCCATGAGTAGTGGGAAAATGACACAATTTTTCTAATTTTGCCTCTGCACACCACCACAGAGGACTTCAAATCAAACAATCAATTCGTGAGTGAAGAGCAGACTTCCAGCTTTAATTCAAGGGGTTTTACAAAAGCACTGCATTAACTGTTTAGGAACTGCACAATCCCCCACTTTCAGAGGCTCAGAATGAATTGGCCTGCTCCTTTATTATTTCATGGCAAGCTCTGGACTTGATTCTTGCTAAACTTTTATTTCTGTTGCTGTTTACTGGAACTCTCAATATTAAATCCAAAGAGATGCAAAAACTATCTCTCTATAATCTGTAGAAGGCGAGAAAGCAGCTCATTATCTGATGCACACCACATTCTCTCTCAAACATGGTGGAGTCAGTATTATGGCATGGGCACGAGTGGAACCGGGCCGGTGGTGTTTATTGATGCTGTGACTGCCGATAGAAGGAGCAGCATGAATTACAAAGTGTGCAGGGCCATGCTCTCTGCTCACATTCAGCCAAATGCTGCAAAACTGATCAGACTTCACAGTGCAAATGGATAATGAGCCAAAGCAAACTGCAAAAGCAACCCAAGAGTTTCTCAAGGCCAAGAAATGGGATATTCTTCCACAGGCAAGTCACTCACCTGATCTCAACCCAACAGAGCAGCTTTTCAGTTACTGAAGACAAAACTGAACTGAAGAAAGACCCACAAACACGCAGCAACTGAAGGTGGCTGCACTAAAGGCCTGCCAGAGCCACTCACGGGAGGAAACAAAGCATTTTGGTGATGACCATGTGATTTAAGACTTCAGTCACTGACTGCAAAGGATTTTCATCCAAGTATAAAAAAAAAATCCTTATATATAAAATGATGTTAGTTTGCTGTTGAGCCTCTGAAAATGGGGGACTGTGTATACAAATGTGTGTAATTTCTAAAACCCCCCTTGAATCAAAGGTGGAAGTCTGCACTTCAAACACATCTGGATTGTTTGATTGCAGCCATGCTTTAAATACATCTTTGATTCTACTTTAACCTATAAACACCTGTATGGCAGGTATTCAGAGTTCTAACAGAGCTCTCGTCGCTCGGCTCTTGAGTCTCGTGACGAAGACTCAGGAGGATTTGTGTTTCTGTACCTCAGCGCTAACACGCACCTGTAGACTAATGACACCGTGTGTCCAGGTGATCGTCACACGTTTTGCCAAAAGAAACATTTTGATGAGTCAGACCACACTCCATCTGTCATGGGCCTCAAAATTTCAGATGAATGAAAATCAGCCAAAAACATACTGCTTACTGTTGGAAACATACCTCAGCGGTAAAGTGAGCAGCTCTACACGTCAGAGATGATACACGTGTTGTCATCAGGCATGGTTTTCCCCTCCTGTTCCCCTCAATTTTTATTATTGATTATTGGTATAAAGTGCTAGCCATTTTCTATCACTTGATAATTCTACTATTATTTTCTAATATAAGCATTTAATTATACTTGTCAGTACATTTATAGTGTTCTGTCCTCTACAGTGGAGTCAGATTTATTTTAGGCCACACTGCTTCTCACACTTACCTCATCGAGCCCTTGGCCTGGCCCTCTGTTTTGACTCTCCTGTTGCTGCTTATCTTCCCTGCCTGTCGAGCTGCCCCGGGACACGGGCACTGCATAGCGGGATTTCTGCGTGTTTCTGCTGCTTGAACCCTGCAGCCCCTCCAGGAGCCGCACCAGCAGGAAGTTTGTAGGAAGCGCCTCTGCCGTCCTGGCTGGAACAGGAGAGCTGCACTCTGGGCAGAACAGCTGGGAGTGGGCAGCCTCATGCCTCTGCAAGCAGGGCATACAGAAAGTGTGCTGGCAGGGCAGGACCTTGGCTGATACATCCAGCTGCTCCAGACACAGAGGACATTCCAGCAAGGCCATTAGAGCCAGCTCCTCCATTTTAAAACCGTTCTTTGAGATTAGGGCTTCTGGTAAATCGGAAACACTGTAATCCACCATACTGAGAGAGAGGGAGGAAGGAATGAGGGGCTAATTTAGTGGAATAAGTTACTGCCAGACATTATACAGTGAAAGAGTTACAACATGAGTGACCAAAGTCCTCACACATGACAGCCAATAGGTCTCCATGTTCCACCACATAACTTCAGAGAGTTTGATAAGGTGGAATTACTACGACAACACTTTACAGTGAACCCGCCTTCATACAGGTGGCATGTCGGTTCACCTGGCTCCACAGGTAAGAGAGAACCAGGAAATCTAACACAAAGTGTCCCCGCGTTTGTCTAAGAAACAAAGAGTTTTAAAAACATTTAGTACTTACACGTTTGCTTGCTGGTCGTCAGAGTGAAAATCCATAAACTTCGGCTATTTGGAAATGCGTAACTTCGCCGCTGTCGCCATGACGCAGTGCGCCGAGTGCGGGACAGAAAAGGTGCATCTGCTTCACCTTCATAACCCGTTCCAAATATTATGACGACATAAAACCCACCTGAAAGAATTCAGCTCAAAACACACTCGCAGAAAGGTCTCAGCCGCCATCCATCAGGAACTGTATCGGGTTTCAGTGTCATGACTGAGTTTAACCCTTTACAGCTGATCAGCTCTGTTACACCAATCAGGCTAACCACAGGGAATGTTTTAACGTGATGTCATACAGATGGGTAAAATGGTTATTTAAAAATAAATCTCTAATGGTTTTGCTGGTCCACATTTTCAAATACATATATATATCCGTTTTTGAACTTTGGATATGCTTTGTATAGCCTCAAACAAATCCTTAAAATCACTCAAATTAAATATGGCAATGACTGAAGCCTTTAATGCATTTATTTAAATTATTAGTTGTCGGAGTATCCCCATCTTTATTGATCAAAACGAATAGGAAACATGGAAATATTATTTACAGCACAGTCGTGTGACTTTGGCTCCCTCTGCTGGTGCATTCACTGACCTGGTTCTGCAGCTGTTTATCAAGCGGCGGCGCAGTCCGCATCAATTTGCACTGAATAAAAGAAATACCAAACATACCCAGCCTTCACCGGCACTCCCTTCTCCTCCACCATTTTGCCAAAAGCCTCATAAAGCAGTCAGACTGGTGATGGTGGTGGTGGCGCACGTGCCACGTTACTTTTAATTGTTGTTTGGATTACACTGGCGCGCAGTCCAAACCCCCAAATTCCCTTTCTTGCATCAAAGCGTTAAATAATTCACCCGTGTGGGCTATGTACTGAAAGTTCAGGACATCAGTTTGAATTTTTTAAACAAACATGAATCTTTCATCCCTTGCCTCACGTCAGCAGAACTCGGGGAATTCTAAAAATGTACATATGGCTTTTAGGGAGAGAGTGAGAGCAAGAGAAAGTGAGGGAGAGAGATTAGCCATGACTTATTTACATGTTCGCATCAGTGTTGATATAAGGCCTTCCTCTTAAAAATCTCACAAGTTTGGACGTGGGGGAGGCCTAAATAGGACTTGATTTTATTTTTAGCCCCCCCCCCCCTTCTTTTTTTTCTTCCTGGACTGAAACTTAACCTCCTGATGACTGCAACACCCCCATGTGAGAGTGATTGACCTCCTGTAATCCTTTAAAAGACACAGAGAAAGGAGTGTGGTTGTTTTGCTGCTCAGAGGAAGTCAGTATAGAAGTGCTTATCAGCTCCTTACAGCCTGACGGTCAGTCTGGCCTCCACTGCGGAGTCTTGCATGCTGCAAGATTAGGGATCATGTCTGATGGTCCTGATATATAGTCTATCTGATGGAGAGTTGAAGGATCTCCCCGGGGATAGCTCTGAGCTGGCTGCGCTGTCTCTCAGAATATCATGGCTTGCCACGAGTTGCTGTATATAAAGTAGGGACTTTTTTCTCCAGCTTTCATGTTTTATTTAAAAAGCTGTCTTACTCAGAGAGTGCTGCTAACTCATTGAATGCGATCTGTCTCAGCATTGCCTTCACCCCCACCCACCCCCATTTTTTTTTTCAGGCCTCTTTCTCCTCCTTCGTCTGCCTCTGCGTTTGATCATTTCAATGTGGTATACGTGCAGATGTGCTTCCAAATGGATGAGGATGTGTTTCAGCAGTTTCACTTGAACGAGGTGCCAGTCAAACCGCGGGATCCTTGCGCAGCAGTTCGGTGAGGATTAGCCACAAATCGAACAGCACTTCGGGTGCGTCACAGCCACATAATTAACTTCTTCCTTTCAGAGGGAACTAATCCTGCGCCTAAAACTTAGTCGCTCTCAGCTGCAGCAGTCCCAGGTGCTGATTAGGTGACTCATTTGTGTTGTGTTTAACTCTTTACTAAAAAAAAATCTACTGAGAAGGAACCGGCTTTTTTCCCACGGGGTGACATGTGAGGTGAAACTCCCTTCTGTGTTTGAAGGAAAAACACAGCATTCCGGTCAGACTGGCTCAACCAGAATATCTGCAGTTTTTTTTGGGTATGTGCTTGCGTGTATATGTAGCCACATCTCCTTTCGTTCAGGTGCTCTCTTCAGTTGTCTGTGAGACAAAGTCCAGCTGACAAAAGAGTGATATGTTTTTGGCCCACGGTGCGCTGTCACTCTGGGTCAACTGACTCAGCAATGACTGCCTGAAAGCGTGGAAATGTAATTTGGGATGGAAGTATATGCAGAACAGCAGGCAGCCCTCCACCAGATGTGTGTGTTTTTTTTAAACATCCATCTGCAAAGCAACTTCACAATTTTTCCTCCCACAGTTTGTTCTGCCTGGTCTTCCTCTGCCAGCAGATTGAATCCTATAAATATTTTACATTCGATAAATAAATGAAACAACCTCTTTTCTTACTTCTGGGTAGCACACTAAGTTGCTCTCCTACCTACGTATGCACGGGCTTATTATTGCTGCTCTGACATTGTTTCAGTCACTGTCAAAATGAGGCTCAGGGATGTTTTCATTTATTTTTGAAATATGCATCAGATGCACTCGTTCTGCTGGGAACAACAGAAATAGTTTTTACTCTGAAGCCAATATTAAGGTTGGAATTTTAGACATCCTACAGCATTTCATCAATTAAACATTTTTGTGTCATATTTTGTGCACGCAGGGAGAGAATAAATCTACTATTATTATCCCAGAGTGACATCCTAGCTATTCCTGTCATTAATGACCCCCTTTGGCTGTTTTCTCAGCCTGTCATGCCCCTCCATACATTACTCACATGGGACACAGGCTATTTACAGCTGTCTTCCTTCTCAGGCTGCAGGCGGTGTGTATCAGCCGCACTCTGGGTCATGTGACTCTACTCTACACCTCACCTTTGTTTTCATGTGTAAAACTCAACCGAAGCACAAAACGAGGGATGCTGATGGGATTTAGGCTCTAAGCCAGTGACGGCTGAAACACCTGAGCCAGCCTGAAGTTCGAATCTTCCTGTTGCGCGGATGTGCGGGAGAGATGTGCTGAAGTTTTTTTTTTTTTGGTGTGCAAATGCTCCAGCAGCTGTTTGAGTTTGAGATGTGCATAAGGGAAACTAAAAATAGGACACACACACCTCTGAGCCAGCTGCCTCTTCTCTGCCTTTGGGACTGCCTTTGCGTCTCCCCTCTCCTCCTTCTCTCCGAGTAGCTGCCGCTCCCCCTTCATCTCTATTTTCCTACTTTTCTTTGTCCCTGAAAAGGCCTTGTGTGGCTGTCCAGTCCTGAGCTGGCATGAAAGACCTGAAACGGGACACTGCCTTCCCCCCTCACTGTGGTCCATTATTCAACCTGAAGAGAAACTAGAACACATGAATCTGTACTGAAAATATGAAGTCTCTGTCCCATGAGTCTTGGATCTAACTATTTGAGAAGCACCAGTAAATTTATATCTCACCTAAATAAAGATCTGCAGGTAAAAAAAAAAAAAAAAGAGAAAAAAATCTGAAAATGTGTGTTTGAAAAGGATCCTAGAAAACTCCAAACATTTCTGTATTCCAAATCTGGCAGGACATTAAGCATGCTTTGGTGCAGTCAGAGCTGTCTTTATACTCTTTTCCTGATTAATATTTTAAAACAAACACTTCTTTCGAACAGAGAAACTTCTCATCTGACATGTGACAAATTTTGGTTTTGGCATTTTCATGTATTGTTTTGATGTAAAAGAAAGATGCTGGCAATACATTTCTGTGAACCAGCTAAAGCCTGAGCTCTTTTCCTCTCTTGTCAAAAAACTTTTCACCGCTGCACTGCAGACGTTTGCCAGGCAGGAACATCGTTAATGGACAATTCTGTAAAACCGCGCGTCACATTCAGCTCTTAAATCCATGTATTGTACAGCTATTATTTTCATGACTGATCGCAGTTAGGTTAGTCTAAAATGTCTTTACTATCTCTGATTTCTTTAAAACAATCAATTATCAAAATGTAGACATAACAAATTCAAAGAAAAATCCAGTATGAAGTTTTTTTTTTATGATGTGCAACCACATGCTGCTAGAACAGCTGCAGTGCACTTTGGCATTGATTTTTGCAAGTGTCTGGAAATTTACTGGAGGAAAGGAGCCGCATTTTGAAAATATTCCCTCTGTTGGTGTTTTGATCATGGTGGTGGAGAATGCTGCCTAGCATGCCAGTCCACAATATCCATAGCTGTTTAGTTTGGTTGAGATCTGGTGGCCATGGACATCCTCGTGTTCTGTGGATGAGGGTATTATCATCCTGGAAGAAACCGCTCTCATCAAGATGCGGTCATGTGAAAAAGAAAGTTTTTAGAGGACTCTATGCAGTCCTGTGAAAACCTAAGTACACCTTTACTGCTTCTATAGGAATTAAGAAGGTAAGTTGCAGCCAGGTGCTGCTAATCAAAAGCACTTGATTAACTGATCTTCAGCGAGTGTGAGCGCCTCTAATAAAAGCACAAGTTTGGGCAGTTTGCAGGTCTGGAGCATCCATGTGTGTGTTAACACAATGTCACAGTCTTCCTGGGAGTGGACGTACCAGCAAATTCACCCCAAGGTCAGACCGTGCAATGCTTATAGAAACTGCAAAAACCCACGAGCAACATCTCAGACTCTACAGGCCTCGGTTAGCGTGTTAAATGTCATGACCTTACAAATAGAAAAGGACTGGTTTGTTGGTATGATATGGTTTGTTTCAAAGGGCTGCCAGAAGACTGCAACAGCACGACTTAGGGGTGCAGTTGCATTTGAACAAACCACAAGACTTTAGTAACAATGTTCTTTGGACAGACAGACCAAAGTGGAGATGTCGGGCCATAATGCACAGCACCACATTTGGCAAAAACCAAAAACAGCACATCAGCACAAACACCTCATACCAACTGTCAAACCACTGTGTTGGAGGGGTGATGATTTGGACTTGTTTTTCAACCACAGGACCTAAGCACCCTGCAGTCACTGAGTCAACCACGAGCTCCTCTGTATACCAAAATATGCTAGAGTCAAATGTGAGGCCATCTGTCTGACAGCTAAAGCTTGGCCCAGATTAGGTCACGCGACAGGACAATGATCCCAAGAACAGCAGCAAATCTACAACAGAATGATTGAAAAAGAAATTAATCAAGATGTTGCAATGGTCCAGTCAGAGTGCAGACTTCAACCTGATTGAAATGCTGTGATGGGACCTTAAGAGAGCTGTGCAAAAATGAATGCCTGCAAACCATCAATGAATTGAAGTGACGATGTAAAAAAGAGGGGGGGGGGGGGCAACA
This sequence comes from Cichlasoma orientale, assembly GCA_034780415.1. Classification (NCBI taxonomy): domain Eukaryota; kingdom Metazoa; phylum Chordata; class Actinopteri; order Cichliformes; family Cichlidae; genus Cichlasoma; species Cichlasoma orientale. Next base: position 610 of record JAVDPK010003018.1, on the reverse strand, counting down.
TTTCTCCACAATGATGTGAGCGCCTGATAAACTCATACAGAAAATAATTACTTAAAGTTATTGCTGCTAAAGTTGCTTCTACAAGCTGAAGGACAGTGGTTCAATCCCTGGCTTCTCTAGTCTGCATCCTATTCAGAGGTTCCCCCCGATGCATCTGTGTGAATGTGAGGTAAAAAGCAGTAGTATGAATGGGTGAATGAAGCTTGTATTAAAGTGCTTTGAGTGCTCAACTAGAGTTGAAAAGTACTACGTAAGTAACAGACCATTTACAGTATGTATGCTATAATATGGATTAAATATATGTTCCTCAAATTTGAGTAGCATACCATGTGTACCACCATTTATCTTGTTGACATACTGCCTTTTTAATTATTGTTCCTTTTATTCTTATTGTCCTTCACCTGCTGTTACAGCAGGAGTCAAAACCAAAGAATCTCAGGGCTTAAAGTTACAGTGTTTAAAATTTTGTAAAATTGGCTATCCACTGTTGACCTCAGCTGTAAATGCCAGGTGAGACGCGTCCACCTTTATTTACTCTGGAAGAGGCTGTAAAATTTTGCAAAAGGAGTCCAATATGAGTCGATAAGTCAGAGAAACTAACTTCTGACCA
>JAVDPK010003017.1:349346-360684 GCA_034780415.1 Cichlasoma orientale | reverse complement strand
ACTCAAACCATCACAACTCAATAAACAGCAACACATGTAGCATATTGATGATTAGCAAAGAATAATATACTTCCACATTGTGACCTGTGTGGTGAGCAGAAAAACACAAAGCATTATTTACTGTCAGATCATGTAGCACCCCTGTGGGCTCTGAAAGAGAGACTGGTGGCCAAACTGAACTTATCCCTGAATTTCTCAGAGATCTCAGTCACTCCACGGTGTCTCCTATTTTCCTCCCATGGCATATGGTGCAGTTGATCATTATCATTGGTGCAATGTGACCAACAACAATTACTTGTTAGTCATATTGCACCATTGTATTTAATATTATTATTAAAACTGTATTTCAATTCAAATTAGAGGCAACTGTAATATTTCTCATTTGGTGAAACACAGTCCTACTCCACTACATCTCACAGGTAAATACTGCAATCTTTTCAATTAACCTTTTAATTTGTTTGAGAATTTAGCTCCTTTTTGGAAAGCAGCTGCCATGCAGTTTCTATCCAATGATAGCCATAATCCCCCTATATAAAAACAGTTATAGATGTATATTTGTTTTTCTGATATTTTTTCCATCTTCAGTGTCTGTTCAAAGAGAAGTCTCATACATTTTCAGCCAGGAAGTAGCATATAAAGATGAAGCAGCCCATAAAGATGAAGCTGTCCAGGCAGAATGCAGCAAGATGCAAGAGGAGAGACTTTCAGCAAAGACAGCACATCTTGAAATGGTAATGTTTTAGCGTTTTTGCTCAGTGTGTGGATGGGATTGTGGAATTAGCTTTAATGCTGAGCTCTGACAAAATAAGGAACAAAGAATCCAAAGCTATCAGGAAAATAAGCAAGACATGTAAACACCAAGAAAAAACATAAAGCTACATATCAACAATATAGAATACAGATCCATAACACAAAGATAATCAAAAATACAAAACTAGAGAAATAATATAATTCCCCCAAAACTCAAAACTGTGGCTCCAAAATCCAGGGACCATGAAACATAGACATTTGTCACAGCGACAGTTTAGAGCGCAGTTTGCCAGTATGACACAGTCGCTATGTTCAGCTTGCACACGCCCTGGATTGGCTTAATGTTGTGTAAATAATATATTCTGGATGTTCTTGATGTATCAACACACAATATTAACATGTATGTTTCAGGCTAGGGAACATAAAAGGAAACAACCAGCAATCCACCTCTTATAAAACTGTGATTCTTGCACACATGTAAAAGAGTCACTGTTTAGTCATAAAATTATTAGTGACTACAACAGAAATTTAAACTATTCTGAAACAGCCTATTGTTCTTTGAATAATAGACCACTATTACTAATGAATGCAATTAAAGAAATATCAGGCAAACTGCATGTGTGCGTGTTAGTAGGCTTATTTATCAAAGTATGTAATGCCTATTACTGAGTTGAAAATAGTGTTAGAGACGTCAGTTCAACAACAGCAGGTGTGGCAGAGCATCAATCATAAAGAAATTACTGAGAAAACATGCCTGCTACAGTATTTAGTCACCTGGTCCTGGAGCTCCCAGCTTTAGGGTGACTTCGAAAAATTCTCAGGCAAACTCTAAGCAGGAAACCACCTAAGGGTGTAGTCACACTAGACAATCTGTACAGTTCCCAAGCACACATGACCGTGATTGCTGTGTGCTGTGCCTAGGTAGGATCAAGAAAAACGTGGTTCAGTTGTATTTGGGCAAGGTACGCACGTGATGCTTCCTCAGTGACAGCTGCCTCCACAGAAATTGCTGTAAGTAATAAATATGTGACCACAGTGTGTCACTGCTTCCCCAATTAAGCCACAAAATGCATAAAATCATGAAACCTGTGCTCTGTAAATGGTGCGTTTCAAAAGCATGTGTGTGCATGAAATGGCACACCAGTGAGGAGTCCAGATGTGCACTGTGGTTGAGATAGTTAAGTGCAGTCTAAGTGCAGGCCACAGTTGATCAGGGAGAAGAAACATTTTGACTTGAGCAGGCTCTGAGACAACTGTACCTAGTGCCGCCTGTGACTAATAAAGTCTAAAACCTTTATCCCAGTGAGGAGGGATGGATGATCCCCCATTCCCAAGGATGACACAGTCTTTCAAAGTATCTGATCATAAATGATAAAATGCAATTTTAGGGATAATCAGCAGTGAGATTGATCCATGAGGGCCCAGAGGAGGTAATTGTGGGTGAATTGTGGGGCTTTGGGCAGGGAAAACATACTTATCCCACATGGGCTTACACAGGGCCAACAGCAGTTTTGCCCTTTGGGGTGTCTTGTGTGCAGGTTGTAGACCCAAATGCAGGCCCACTATGGGCTTACCCATAGAAAACCCATGTAGGCTAGAACATGTGGGGCCATAGCAGTTTTCCCCTGCAGGGCCCTCGGCAGACTGGGCTTGCCCAGCAAAAACCCATATAGGGACCCAAAAGAGCCAAATTAATTTTGGCCCTGTGTAGGCACATCCATTTGAGGAGCCATTTAGGATAAATGTGGATTTACCCTGCCCACAAAGCTCCACAGTTCACCCACATCCACCCACTGTGGATCTGCATGGGAATATTTGCTGGCACATTATGTCCAATAAGGAACCACCATACAGGGGAATGTGACTACTGTGGAAAAGATGAAACAGTAAAACTGCCAGAAATATGAGGGTGAGAGAAGGCGACTGGTTCAAAACCTTAGTAAAATGAAAGGTAAACTAGAATTTATTGATATACTGCAAAAGAAGATAAGAAATGAAAGATATCAGGCCCTTTTCCATTTTGCAAGATGGTATAAATTCTTAAGTTTTAAGGGGTTTTTTTGTTTAATGAAATGTATAATAATAATAATAATAATCATAACAGCCAGCCTTGATAGCCAGGGATCGGTCGGCCGGAGCCCTAGGCCGCCACCCATCACACATTGCACCCAACCCCTATGACTTCCTGTGGGTGGTGGGCGTACAGGAAGGCAGGTCTATGTCTCCTCTTCAGGCTATGCCCAGCTGGGCACCACAGGCTAAGGCTAGGCCTGGCCACCAGATCCTCTCCCTCATGGTTCCTCCCCAGGCCTGGCTCTGGGTGGTGCCCCGGTAACCTTTATGCCCAGCAGGGTAAACTGTTCCCTTGATATTTCTTCCACAGGGGTCGTTTGTACCGCTCTTGTGACCCAAAATGAATGAGATCATAAACTCATCAGGAAAGTATTTACAGAGGTCAACACAGAAAGTTGTTTTCTCACAGACTTCTATAGAACTGGAAGCTATCGTCATCTGATGGCCTGCAGATAGATTCAGGTTTCCAAATTGGCTTCATTTTTCTGACCTGGAAGCTACATTCATGTTTTCTACTGTTAGTGGTTTTATATTATGTAACATTTTATGAAACTTTAAACACTAATGGGAAGTTCAAATTATCAGCTTAAATTTTTAAATATTTAAAAAGTAGGGTATTTAGATTTTAAGTCAGTAATGAACAAATGAAAAGACTGAATCATACTCCAGCTAGGTGTGTGGGTGATTTTCATTATTAAGGTCCTATTACTGAAGTAAAAATAGAATGGCAGTGGAATCCATTTAATAAGTGCAGGAGTGGCAACAATGGCTGTAAAGCACTTCTATGTTTGACAAATTCCTACTGCTACCTGAGTTAAAAGGAAACGAAATCATAGTTGATTATGTTTACAACCAAAAAAAAAAGCTGGGCCCTATTCCAGGTTTAGCTACAACTGCCAGTTTGTTGACCCTGAAATGAGCGAAATGTGGTTTTTGTTCCAGAAAGAGAGTTAACTTCAACTCTGAGTCAGTTATCATGGTAACAGACTGTAAATCTAACCTGCTTGCTGGCAGGTTTTTGTCAAAAAACTCTCTGACTCCTCCCCTCCTGCTGAACCTGAACCACCTGTCTCACGCTTCGGTTCATTTCCTCATTCATAAAGTCAGAGGAGCAAATTCACTTGCAGATGATTACGTTTTTACAAACACTGAAATCCCAGTTAGACGTTAGTTAGTTTTTTGGAGGGTGGTTTTGTTTATTTGTTTTTTAACTGAACATGAGCACTATTATGGTAATTAACTTGTCAATAGGTTCTTCACGCAAACATTCACATCATCTCCAAAGATCCAGACATTTTTCCACCAGTGTGATCTTTTACAACATGGCAAATGATCGATCATTGATCAGTGTGGCCTGCGTCTACAGCCTTATGCAGATCAGTTTGATTTAAACAATGATGCTAATGTAAAGTCAGTGTTTCAGAGGAACTGACTGACAGTCTGACAGCTCCATTACTGCCCACAGAGTCACAGAGTTAGAAAGATGGAGACTATATACATTTTATTACGAGTTGATTATAAACCTGTGACATGATCAATGTCTCCGTCCTTCAGTGCTTGTAAAAAGGTAAACATCTGCAAATTAATTCGCTCCTCTGATCGCTTTGACAGCAACTTTATGAATGAGGGAATAAACCAGAGCATCAGACAGGTGGTTCAGGTGCAGCAGCAGGCGAGGAGTGAAAGAGAAACGCAGAGGGGTTTTTTTTGTTTGTTTTTTTAAACCTGCCAGCGAGCAGGTTAGGCTCACAGTCTGTTACCATGGTAAATGACTCAGAGTCGAGGTTAACTCTCTTTCTGATATAAAAACCCAATTTTCCTCATTTCAGGGTTAATAAACTCAGAGTTGTTGTCTAAACCTGCTTCCTGGAATAGGGCCCAGGACATGCAGAGGATCAAAATGTCTCCTCCTGACCCCTTTGATTATTCCACTTTCTGCTTTTAAAGATCATTCTGTTATGATAGTTAAACTGCGCAAAAACAAGGATTAAGCCACATGTAACAACAGCAAGTGAGCTAGACAGGAATAGCCAGCTAACACATTGATCCGGCTATGACTGAGCCTTTCCTTCAGCTTAAGTACCCACTTCATTTGCGCACATAAGGAACAGCAGCAGGTAAGTCACGGACTAGCAGGTGGAGTGCCCAGGAGAGACCCGCCTCTACACACAGGTAAACAATCCCTTGGCACGCCCACACCAAACACGCACAATGCAGAAAAATAAAAATACATGGAAGCAAAACAAAAGTAAACCAGTCAGGATCAGGAAAGCTTCGGGACCATGACTTAAACAGAAGATTTTATTTCATCATGCACTTTTTAAGCTATTGTATTAGTGCCATTTTAGGTCGTTTTTAAGTAACAGTTGGTCAAGGTGAAACTATCATTATAAGGTATTAGCTAGCTATATGAATATAATATCATGTATTCACTCAATACCATCTCTGAATGGAGTGCAAAGATTATTGCAAGTTTCACAACATTCCAGAAACAAGAAGCACCAGCGGAGCAGGCTGTGAAATAATGAAATGAAGTTAATTAATTTCCACAGTATGTCAGGTAGTTTCCTCCCTATCAAAACAACAAGGGAGTGTTTGTGTCAAAGAATATGTGCTGCTCTTCTTTCTCTTTTTCACAATGCTGTTATTAGTCATAGGTGAACCAGGCAGCCTTCAAGGGTGCCACACCTGGTACCAACGAAAAGGGAGAAATCTTTGTAACAGTGTCAACACCCAGTATATTCTTAACCTTCCTCATTAGGCTTCAAATAAAGCATTAAGTAGTTGCGTAACAGATTTTCACACTGTAATACTGCAAGACAAGTTCATAGGAAGACTCTTAAATCATGCTGAGGCAAAAAAGATGTAGGCGTCAATCTCCTTGTAATTAACAGAAAGAACGGACTTCAATTTAACAAAGTTATTAATCTGACAATAAGCAGCCTTTAACAGCAGTGTTGATATCTTTGTTGCATTTCAACATTGAAAAATTGAAAAATGAAAACAAGAGTCCGGGCATGACGGGCCTGCTAGGCCTCACCTTAGTTATTTGGAGTCATTGAACTGTACCTGTCCACCCTGTTTGTGATGTTTGTGCCTTCTTCTTTCTGTGTGTTACAGATCAATCAAGGAGTTTGTGCTTATTATTGATGGATGGAAATTCTAGTATTATTACTTAGCTGCAGGTATGTGGGTTTGTGGCTTACACCAATATACAAAATTAAACAAACATTTTGAAAACACATCAGATCTCAATGGGGAAAAATCATTCTGGATAGTGATCCCAAATCATCTTCCTGTGCACCTCTAGACTGCTTCCAGCACTCTTGATATTTTTTTTGAATGCTTATTTGATGTCTTCACTTACACACGCAGTCTGTGATTCATGGATGCACCACGAACTATTCAGGGTTTCTCCTGCACATGCACACAAAAGAGTTGGTCTTGGCAGCATCTGACCATGCGAAAGGGGTGTTTCACGGGTCATATGACTTTTCTTCCACAAAAAAGGATTCATAAAGAGTGCCACCTACTCCAGATGCAGTATGTGTTTAAAAAATGAAATAGAACAAAAAAACAAACAAACAGTAAAATGTAATGATTAAAAACATTTATACATTTTCTGAGTAATACACGCATATGCGGCATACACTTTGCGCTCCATTCTGTGGCAAACTGCAACTATATATAACTAACTGCAGATATTTAATGTATTCACCCAGCAGAAAATCTATATTGCGTTTAAAACATGCTGTAAGTAACAAGGTTATTATCGTTAATGAAAACTGAATGAAAACGATAATAACTTGTTGCTCACTAAAATAAAAATAAAGATGATGCTTTGCAGAAAAAGGAAAACTAAATGAAACTGTGTTGGTTGTTCACGAAACTAACTAAACTCAACTGAATTAATAGAGAAAATGTGTTTATATTTTTCTTTTCTCATAAATTAGTCTAGGGTGAATATAAAGTCTACTTTCCAGTTGTTGGTTTTTTTTTTGTTTGTTTGTTTTTTGTATTTTGCTGTGCCGGTTTATGGAGTCGAGTTGGAGTGGGAGGAAAGTGGGGCTCTCAGTGAGTGTTGTTATAGGAGCAAAAACATTATTTGTAGTTTACTGTTCCATAGGGACAACTATGTTGCATGAACCAGGCAACACACCACAGTATTTATAGCCTAAGCTAGTTTGCAATGCCCATTCATATTTGGGCCTGTTGTTTTCTTCTTTTTACTTATATAAGCCATTGCATTAATCAACAGCATTAACAGCTATAATGTTAGAGTTCCCTACTGACTTTTCTGATGCATATGAATATATAAGGAAATCTGCATTCTTTTATTTATAGCAACTATATTGCAGATGGCATATATGCTACAGAAAGGCTGGAAATAGAACTTAATGATAAATATTAGAAGTTCCCCAACCCTTTCTCTTTTTAAACTGAAATAACTGTTCTACTATTCATATTTTACTCACATATAAGACTGCCAACAGTATTTTGCTCAGAATCCCCAATGAAAGCTTGTATCATAATCAATGTTTTCTGCAGTGATCCTACACAAGCGTCATTAACATCTGTATGCTAGGATCACATTAGCTAGTCTATTTTGCATAGACCGACTTTCAGAGACTCTTTGACAGTTTAATTACAGGACCAGTCAAAAGTTTGGACACTGAGTCTGTCTGTTTGACGTTTTAGTCCTTTTTATTTAAAATTTGTTTTGGAATTTTCAGTCCAAGATTAAAAATTGATTGTGTTTCATTCAAGGTTATGTGGATCACAGTATTAACAAATGGAATATATTAAAACAGGTGTGCTTACGTAAGAGAGAATTAGACAAAGCTCATAGTTTATGAAAGAGTTTTTATTAAATCAAATACACACCTAAAGTGGAAATATAACAGAACTTTGAAACTATTTCTTGTATGTTCATATGGTATTTAATGTTTACATTTTATAATGCTCTGTTTTCTTTTTTTAAGACCTTAACCTGCAAGAAGATGGGGAAAATAAGTAGTTCAAATGAATGCCATGCCTAGCACACACCTCCAGCCCACACTGAAAGATGCCATGAAGCACCCACTGCCACTTGAGTTGTAACTAAAGCAAGAAAACTGGTAAATACTGTGGGGAAATAATTAGTGGCAAATGAGGAAACGTTAAAATGATTGCCAGAGACCAGAACTGAACTAAATCAAATGCTTGAGGAGTTAGGGATGGACACACTTCTCCCATCTCAAGGACAAAACTACCAAACATAAGATACCGATATAGTGTAAGCTGTGCAGTGCAGTGAGGAGTGCTCGGAACTATACATTGGAGAAACCAAACAGCCACTCCACAAACACATGGCGCAGTGTAGAAGAGCCACCTCAACAGGATAAGACTCAGCTGTACTTCTTTACCTAAAGGATACTCTTTTGAGGATGCCATTGCTCACATTTTGGACAAGGAAGACAGAAGGTGTGAAAGAGGAGTTAAAGAGGCCATCTATGTTCACTGTGAATGACCATCATTGAACAGAGGTGGTGGCTTACAACCCCAGATGTCAACCACCTACAGTGCAGTCTTGAGATCCCTTTCCAAGTGCCTCAACCTCCATTCACACCTTACTTTAGGTGACCTTAACGTGACAGGCTGGGGCAAGGTGTCACAGTAGTTTCACCTGAAAACCCCGGTGGTAAATACCCATGCCTTTTTTCACATCTTGGCTCATGTATAACACACGTGATCAGTTGTGGGTCAATGATGACGTTTTCGTTTTTAGAACATCTTCAAAACCTTTTGCACATATCCTGGTAGTCCACCACTGTTGCTCGAAGTTGGTGCGATTTTTATTTTATTTTATTTTATTTATTTTTTTTAATTTATTTTTTTTTTTTTAGATATCCTTGAGTGAAACATTGTAAAACAAACAAAAACCCAAAACAGCCTTTAAAGATTTGAACTGTGAGTGTGCATATGTCAACGGGTGAAAAGGGAAGATATACAGTACCAGTCAATTAACTGGTACTATTTCAGCCAATTAACAATTTTTAAATTTAAATTAATGTAAGTTACTTTTGAGATGGCTAAAATCACTGCAAAGGAATAACCTGTAAAGACCTTTGTTTTCATAGATCTAATACAAGGTTGAATACATATTATGAACACATAAACTGACATCAACACAAACAAAACAGGTGTCAGGCATTTTAACAATTTTTGCCACCAGGTTCCCAGACCTAACCAAGAAAAACAAATCACCTTGATTTCCCTGAGTGTGTTGTTGCACATGTTGTAAATCAGTCAGTCCGTTCAGCCCATTGAGAGCCTCCCTTATGGCTCCCCTTGCACCATCTTCATCAAGGATGTAGGTGCAACATGTCTTACCGATAATTTTACACCCTCCACCCTGGGAACCTGTCAAAAGATCTAATATTATCCTGTTTTGCGTTACCAGACATAAGAGTGCAGAGCAGTTTATTTTCATGTGGTCACGCACATCCCAGTCCAATCTATGGATGTTAGACTGGGCCACCTTTTATCCGACTCCCCAAATCCAAAACTCAGCTGGGACTCCTGAATGGCTTGTGAAACATTCTCCAGCTTGTTGCTTATGGTGTGGATGGCTGGTCTGATGCTGCATGAAAGAAACATGATCTAACGCATATGCAACAGTACACAGGCCTCCACAATCCAGGGGGAGAGACACGTAGGCTTTGTGACCACAGATGAAATACCAGTCAGCTAACACTCTGGTCTCCTTTGGTCTTGGTGTTATTTGTGAACACAGATTCTGCTCTCCTGTGTCCGTTTTCGTCCTGTAAATGAAATCATTCATACATTCTCTTCTTCGCACAGTTTGTTCCTTATAACAGTTGCTGTTCCTCCTAAGACGAACAGTTTGCGTACACTGAGAGCGATTTCGAGACTGCAATTGGATGCCATTCTAAAGGAGCAAGGCTCAGTTGTTTTCTTCACTGGATTCATCTTCTTCATCTTCTTCTCAATAAGACGCTTGTCGCACTTCAGGCTTCTACTCTGAGGTAGGGGTGGTGGATCCCATACTTGACGGCGGCGATTCTGGTCCAAGCGAAGTCCGATCGGAGGCAGGAGTTCAAATCTAGGTCAGAAATTCTCAGCACTTTTAAATTTGCCTGCAAAAAAAACAGAGAGAGGTGAGGTACCACAAATAACATCAAATGGACGTGGCCCTGAATCCACCACTCCATTAATTAGGGCATCAACTATTCTGCCACTCCACTAAAATCCAACTCTCTATTATAATTCTTTAATATTAACTTCTGCTCCTCACGTTCAGCTTCACTCTTCCCAACACAAACATTTAATTTGTTTTACATATTTAGTCATTTTACATATTTTCACCCTTTTTTTTTTCCCTGTGCACATTCTTTAACCCAATAAATTTACACTTTCAGAAGATTCGGATCCATATTTCTTCATATCATTTGCATGTGGCACTGTCAGGAGGATCGACATTACTGCCCTGGGATCCCATGTTTTTCCTTGTGAGACATCTCTCACAAGGTTCCTTCTTCCTACGTGTAGGAAAACAGGAAAAAAAACACATTCGAGGAGGCCCAGTTACCTTCATACCTCCTCAGAATAAACAATTCAATTTCTTTACATTCTTTAGGCAGTTTCCAATTCAACCCAGACAGTGACAGATACAATAGTTCTTTTTGATCAAATTTGTCTTTTACCCTAATTTTTATTTTAATTATTTGGAATCTCTTTCACGTGATATATGTTATGGCCTTGCCTCTAAGACAGGGTCATTGATTCCAGGCAGCTTGTCCAACGAAGGAGGAGATTTGAGTTCCTCCATATTTTGCAAATTGCAGAAGGACTAAAGGATTTTTTTCTCCCTTAGCTTGATCAGAGACTCATGACTCAGTTCCTTCATGGAAAAGCTCACTGAATCCTACCAATAATCGTCAAAATTGTGAAAATGTATTTATCAAATGTGAAACAAGATTCCTTTACATGATTTTTTTCACTCATGTCAGAAGAAGTCGCCTCACACCCCCTGAGGGGTAGAGTGAATTCTAAAAATTCTCACAATGACACAATACACATACACCTTTCAGCCCTTTTAACCTCCCCCTTCTTGGGCCAAACAACAAAGAAAAGGTGATTCTTCTCAGTCACCTGTCCCCATGAATAGGACCCAAGATAAAAGGTCACACCATAAACTTAACAACCCTAAGAAAGGAAGGTATGTGTTTGATTTCAGACAAAGATTTAATGCTGTCATTAAATCTAGTTTCTTCCATCTTCGCCTACTTGCAAAGGTGAAGCCATTTCTCTGCTTCAGGGACTTTGAGAGAGCGATCCACGCCTTCATTTCGTCCCGACTTGACTACTGTAACAGTCGCTATTCAGGTGTCAGTCTGACGCTACTTCGTCGACTACAACTGATCCAGAATGCAGCAGCACGGTTACTAACTGGCACTCGTAAACGAGACCACATATCCCCCATATTAGCATCCCTACACTGGTTGCCAGTCAG
>JAVDPK010003017.1:324151-334933 GCA_034780415.1 Cichlasoma orientale | reverse complement strand
CCCCCCCCCCCCCCCCCCCCCCCCCCCCCCCCCCCCCCCCCCCCCCCCCCCCCCCCCCCCCCCCGCGGGAATGCAAAGCGATTACTTTCCCAGTAGTTCATGAACGCGGCACGAAACACGCCCCTCTTCATCATCACTGGCACTCCCACAATGCAGCGGGGTAATGTATTAACATGGCGTCAATGGTTGCTGTTTTGACCAGGGCCGTGGGATTTGAAAACCATAATGTAGACCAGAACCATGAAGATAGCTAAACAATAATTTCGAATCAACTTTAAAGCTAGAAAGTAAGTCAGTGTGTGCTTTGGTGTGTTGTAACGGTCGAAGTGGCTCCTTTGTGTTTTTAATGACTTGCTGTGTAGTAAGTGAGTGCCAGTATTATTTATTTCCCGTAGCTAGCTCAGGCGGACGACCGGGCACCGCAGCTAACCTCGGTTACATTACGGAGAGGGCTAACAGCGTACTCTGCGGAGCTAAGAATCCCCAGGAAGTCAGCGTGAAGCCCTCCCATAACGTAAGGCGGTGCATTTTGGCTTTAATGGTGAGCATTTTTTTATATTTAATCTATAATATTTCTGTGGGTGATGGCACCCCCTCCCATATTTGTTGCTGTTTCGGAAGTTTAGCTAACTGTATGCATGTGTCGGTATTGTGTTTAAGTTTGTTACTCCCTAACGTGACCCAGAAGGAAGCCCTAATAGCTAGTCACGTCTGCAACTCCTAACCTGTGGTTGACTGTAAAACGAAATTAATCCTCAACTGCGACAGCGGGGGTGGATTTCCAGAAACAGACTTCGGCGCACCATCGTTTCTCTTCTTCGCTGCCGCTTGCAAATATGAGATGGTTTCGTGCTTGGGATTATTATTATTATTATTATTTTTTTTTTTTATTACTGTTTGTGCTGTTTCAGCTGTTTCACTAGGTTGATAAGAACCCCCTCATGAACCGCGAGAAATGAGAAATCAACCAGTGGCACACTCTGGGAGCCCTGTATGAAGATTTCCAACAGGATGAAACGCCCAAATCTTAAGCTTACACAGAATAAAAGAGAAAAACAGTTGGGTGTTAAAGTGCCTAATATTTGGCATTTGTGTTTAATCACAAAACTCGAGCTGCGTTTACTTTCATTGGACACATGATGCAAATTTTTATTTATTTTGACATTTTATAGATCAAAGGTTAATGCACAGAATGGTCTGTGGCGTTATAAATAGGGTTGAAACTAAAGGTTGTTTTGGTAGTCGACTAGCCTGTCAATTATTCTTTTGATTAGTCAACGATTATTTCAGTAACTCCTTCCATCTGTTTCCTGTGGGCACACCTCCTATACCAGGCTCTCTCTCTATTTGGTCTCACAGCAAATTGAAATAATGAGCCATGAAACATATGAATTTGAAACTTGTTAATAAAAAATATATTTGACATTAATGTGACCATCACAATAAACATCTAATAAACAAATTAAAGTGCAAGCAATTTTTTTTTAAATAAGATAATGTGCAAATAAGTAACTAAAATATTCTCTGCAGGGTCTAGAAGTACCAAAGTTTAAGACCCATGAAACATGATTTTTTTTTTTTTAACATTACATGTAACATCACAGTAAAAATGAAATAAATAATGTGACTTAAAGTGCATTAGTCTTTAAACAGAAAGAATGTGCAAATAGGTAACTAAAAACACCCTTCATCCAATAGTTCAAATAAGACTTCAAATTAAATCAAAAAAAAATTTCCAAAATAACTATGAAAAGTTTACAGGTGATTCAGTTCATAAATTCAGGATTGCAGTGGAGGAATGTGAGCATATCGACATGCTCTAGAGCAGGGGTAGACAACTCCAGGCCTCGAGGGCCGGTGTCGTGCAGGTTTTAGATGTGTCCCTGATCCAACACACCTGAATCAAATGGCTGAATTACCTCCTCAGTATGCAGTCAAGTTCTCCAGAGTCCTGCTAATGACTTCTATATGTGATTCAAGTGTGTTGGATCAGGGACACATCTAAAACCTGCAGGACACCAGCCCTCGAGGCCTGGAGTTGCCCACCCCTACTCTAGACTGAGGCTGGCTTCTTCGAGGCGACGTTCCCAGCTGCTGACAACCATGTTGAGGATGCTCTCTGTCAAGACTTCAACCATTTGAGGGGTGCATTCGCCTCTTTTCCCCATCTTCAGGACAAACAAATACACGCCTTTGCTTAGCACTACTAAATTGGAGCAAAACAGACGGCTGTTAATAATTAGCACCAATTGAATGGTACGTGTCATAGTTTATCTCAGTGTACTGTCTAATGCCAATTAGACCATTTAACTGATTGTGTATCTAAATAAAATATTGATATGACCCAACCCACTGATTAACTATCTAACATTAGGTAGAAGAGGTTTACTATTCAGAATGAATGCTAATATTAAAGGAAGGAAAAAAAAAAAAACCTAGGAGACAGCGTAGCTACTCCTAGTTAACTGGTTAGCTAACATAACTGAAACTGTTTGCTTAGTAAACCTCATCCATGAGGCCTTGTTTCCAACAGAGGAACTAACATAAACATTATTGTGCAAACATTAACAAAGTGTCAATGTGACTCACTAACCTGACTTTCTGAAACGTAGCCATCCAGAGCTGACATCACAGCTCCAGGGTGCTGGCATTTTAAATTAAAGATCCAAGATTCTTTTCCATTTCTGCAGTTGCAAAGTACAACAGAAACGAAATGGTGTTTTGCCTGGAACAATGCAGTGCAAATAAAGTTACAAACAATCTAAAATATAAATATATTAAGATATAAAAACGGCAATAAGGTCAGCAGCCATACTGAGCAGTGAGAGTATAAGTGTTGAAGTGCATATGCTGTACTGTGCAATTAAGATCGTGCAAAGAAGGTCCCTGCTACCAGGGACAACAGGCTGTGAGATGGGCGCTTAGGATCTTTTAGGATATCTGATGCAGTGCTCACTGTAGATGTCCAGCAGCGAGCGGAGGGGGGCACCTATGATCCTTTCAGCCGTCTTCACCAACCTTTTTAGCTGATGTTTCTCATAGTTCTTACAGCTGCCAAACCAGGAGGTGAGGCTGTAGATCATAATACTCTCTGTAAAAGATAGTCCAGTGGACTGCATTCAACTTCAGTTTTGTTTTCTGAGAAATGCTCCCACACTTCTGGAAGTGTCTCAATTTTCTTCCACTTTCTCCACCCTTCTTTCTCTGTTTTACCATTGTTCTGTTGTTCATGCTACTTTCTTCTTCGTTAGTATTGTTTATTGGCAGACAATGGAGCCCCCCCCCCCCCCAAAAAATCCTGTAGTGTATTGCGTTGACCAATTTTTTTAGTTGACGTCCTCAATTATGTAAACAAATCATTGCAGCCCTATTTATGACAAATGAAAATAACCATTGTGTACAAAATGAGTAATCTCTTAACTGAGATCAGTCAGCTTTAAAAAAAAAAAAAAATGCACTGAAAACTTGTTAAAAAATACAACTGGAAAATTTTACATGGGTAACAAAGTCCTTCTGAGGCTTGAGTACCTGAAAGCCATCTTGAAACACCTCCAGGCAGTTATTTTGAAGCGCTATCCAAGTTGACTTGAACGTCATTGGTTATCTGGATATAAAACTGTGCTTATAGTCACCAGTCAAATCTAATACAAAACACTTAGTTTGCTAACTTTGCCTGAAAATCAGGTTCTAATGCTTTTTTCCCCCTTCTAATTCTACTTCTCCCACCACCTTTGCTGTTACTGAATTCTCTGATTTCAATTCAGCATTCTGAGTGCCTCGTTTCTCTCTGTAGGTGAAGACTTGTCCCTACCTATTCTTTTTGTAGACTAAGGGAACATTTCTGTCACTGTTTTTGTTCAGTGTGCTCATACCAAAAAAAAGTTAAAAATGTTTTTATTTTATTTATTTTACATGTAAACCACATTCCAAGGAACAAAAATATCCTTATTTGTTTTAAACAGTGAAAACTCCTATATACAAATGAGCCAAAACAGCTGAGCCAAAAGTAACCAAACACTTACTTATATTTATAATGTGGCAATTCACCTTTTTAAACAGATGTCCACTTCTTAAAACATGTCAAATAAATTCTGTCATTGTGCCAGAGTAGTTTTTAAAATCAACAAGACCGCAATTATTAACTAAAGATTCCTCTTTTTCCCTAAGTTGCCCATGCAGAGTTTACATATGTAATTGGTTAGTCAGCTTCACCTGAATTGGTAAAACAAGGCACAACACATTGCAATGTTTTTTTCTTGTTTAGTCTTACTAGTTAGAAATAATTTATTTATTCTTTTCCTAGACTTTGGGTGGCCTGCCTCCCTGATCATCATCAGTGTGGTGTTGACTCCACCAGGAATAAGGGCAGCAGGAAACAAGGGATGGATGAGTCCATAAGTCCAGTAAAGTCAGTCAAACAGTCTCAGCCCAGAGGAGCTAAAGCTTTGTCCATTGAGAAGTCAAGTAAAGAGACTCCTGTGCAAAGAGACGGTCATAAGCCTGCAGGCCGCAGCAAAGAAAACAGCACCGCTGCCAAGGATGAACATTATCTAGGCAGTCGTGGGCCAGGCAAGACTTGTGCAGATACCCCCCAGGACAAGAGAAGAGGTCGGCCATCCAGATTGAGTAGGCTGACTGGAAGAACAGGTTCTGGGGAGAGAGGCAAAGGAAGAGTGGGAAGCTCACAGCAGCACCTGGTGCCACAGGCTTCCGGGTCAAGGGGGTCTTTTTCTGCAGACAGCAGCCCCTCGGCAAACAAAGAGAGCAGCTCTTCTGTAGTGCCTGGTACTCCTGAGAACAGACTTACAGAGCAGGCCAAGAGCTCTGCTGGAGCCCCAGCAAAAGAAAAATCCCATGGTGGGTTATAAGATATTTTTCCTGAGATGATTAAGTCATCTTCACCAAATGGAGCTTCAGTAAAGTGCATTGTGTTTGTTGTTTTGTAGTGGTGAAAACTGCAACACTGATGCATCAGTCCGTGCAAGAGGGCTCAGAGGTCAGGCCCACTGTGGAGGAAGGACCCCTTACAGAGCAACAGCTGGGCCTCCGACAGGCAGAGGAGCGTCTCTACAGAGACTACATCCACCGACTGTTGAAAGTGAGAAAACCTTCACATAACTCAGATGACGTGATTGTTTGCAACTGAATTTCTCAGATGATTTTTAGATCTTTCTGATTTCCAAACCTGTTAAGACCTTTGAGATTAAAGATGTGACCTCTCTAAAGGAACACTGCTGTAGTTTATTGGAGGAGCTCATTTCAGCTGCTGCCTTATACCAGAGGCCATCTGCTGTCAGTATAATTTGATAGAGTAACAGATAAACACGTTATGTTGAAATCTGAGAGACATTTTATAATAAAAAAAAAATCAGATTAAACGATGAAGGCTTTAAAGCTTTAAATTCCCCTTTAGTTTCTTTACTTGGATGTTTGCGCTTTGCAGTCCAGAATTAAAACCCCTGATGGTTTAGTATAAGATTTGACTTCTCAGTAAAGTGGATGGAATTCAATTAGGAAATTGAGAGTTTTCAAAGAGACTGGATGTAATTTTATCATTTTTAATTTAATTAATATTAATTCAAGTATTTTTTACATTGTAAACTACATCAGAAGGGATCTTTCAACTTAAGATAAGGCTGGAGATTGAGGGCACTATGGCTGTATCATCTTCCTTTCCAGTTGGAAGCTTAACCATCAATTGGCTATGAAACAGATTATTACTATCATTATAAGTAATTGCCTAATAAATTTAATGTAACATGTAATATGGAAAAAATAGTTGCACACAAGCTGCTTACATTTTCAGTCTCAATTTTGTTTTTAGTGATAACTGAAATGTGATCATTCTAACTAAACACCTGATCATTAGTTCTTTGCTAAATAAGGATGGATGGATATTTCTGGCTCTTTTAAACAGAGGAAAAATCAGACCAATATTCTGAGAAAACAATCAAAATTGAGCTCAGTTTAAAGTGGAGCTATAATGCTTATTTCCAATACTGCATTTTTATTCCTGGATTCTACTAGTTTTCTTATACTGGACCATGGTGAAGCCCTTCAGTTCATCTGATTGGCTGCCCCTCACAAAAAAAGATTTGAGTAGCTCAAGGTCAGCAGTGTGACTGAGATGACCATATTAGAGATATTCGCTATCAGTGTTGTCATACCTAACCAAGACTGGGGAAAAAAAACTGTCTGAAACAGCCTTTAGAGCAGTCTGAAGCTTTTGGCTCATGGGGATTACTTGGACATAAGCTGAACTCATTATTTGAAGCCTTCACTGTGTTTAATTTGAACATTCAGTATTTACCCCTTTTATAGGGCAAGTGACTATTTTTGATAATTTTCACATACTGTGTGCGTATGTGTCTGTGTGTGTATATAAATGTGTATGTATATGTGTGTGTATGTATATATATATATATATATGTATATGTATATAAAAATAAATATGAATGATGCCATCTCCTGCTTCACTGAGGTTAAGAAACATGTGGTCTTGAAGAAATGGCCTAATGTTGTATAAAGTTATAATGTGAGTGTTGTAATGCTCAAAAAAGTGATGTTGTAATGAATGTGTTGTAATGTTTTAAAATGTGTTCTTTTTTCTTGGAATGTATTTTTTTTTAGCATTTACGGGCAAGGAACTACATATGTTGACTTCACTGATGTTGTGTTTCAACATGAAAATGAAACATTTAGAAAATATCACAAAAGTAATTGTCTTGTTATAGCCTCCAATAGCACTCTAAGGTTGCAGTGTATTCCAATGAATGCCCTAAAAAGGTTGAAGAGGATGCTCTTCCTAATTTTCTTTAGTTCATCCCTTTTATACCATTGAGTCATTGCCATTCTGTTTCTTTTCCTGGGCCTTTTTTTTTTTTTTAAATCTCCACCTAGCATGACAGGGTGAAGTCTATTGTTGTATTTATCATGAGCTGGAGGACCAAAATGACAAATCCTTCACATGGAGAGAACCTAAATTGTCTGTGCCTCTCTCTGTTTTTACAGCAGTCCCCTGAGTACCCAAACTACCAGTACTTATGCAAGCTCTGCTCTGTGCACATTGAGAACATTCAAGGAGCACACAAACACATCAAGGAGAAGAGACACAAAAAGAACATAATGGTATGAGAAAGGTTTCAAGAACTTGTGATGTGCTTATGTGAGTGGACTGGTAGTAAACCTTTAGAATATTTTACACATTCTGCTTGTTGCATGTTAGGAGAAACAAGAGGAGAATGAGTTGCGTGCCCTGCCACCTCCCACTGCTGCTCAGCTGAGGGCTGTCAATGCCACTGTCTTAGAAACTGCAAGGCAGCAAGGGATCTCAGATGAAGACTTTGAGATTCGAAAGGCAGCGGTGAACAGGATGGAGGAGATCATACAGAGACACCTCTCAGGTTGTATGATTTATCATCCAGTGAATTTCTTGTTTTTATCTTGATTCTGAGTTATTTGTAGTGTTTCTGCATGTAAATTATTCTGCATAAAGTGTATATATCTTCCAATGTCTTTTCTTTGGTTTTCAGCTTGTTCTCTCCGTCTCTATGGTTCGTGTCTTACCCGTTTTGCCTTCAAGACAAGTGATATCAACATTGATGTCACCTATCCTTCCTCAGTAAGGCTGCTACTGCTAGTTTACAGTCTCTTTACTCTATACCATGACAGCACAGTGACAGCAGTAACATGTTTCTTATCTCTGTTCAGATGACACAACCTGAAGTCCTAATTCAGGTGCTGGAAATCCTCAAAAACAGCTGTAAGTTTTCTTAGTGCAGTTACATTTTAAATCAAGTTAAGATGATTATTAAGCTGTATATACCTTCAAATTAGCTGAACTCTGTTGCCTTGCTTTCCTAATCGGCTTTTTGTTTTTAATTTGGAAGAAACCCCTCATTAAAAAAGAACGAAAAAAAAAAAAAACAACTTTAATTTTTATTGCTATTTTGTTCATTTTTGCTTTTATGAAGATTTGTGCAACTTTTGAAGTAATTGACTGTTTTCTCTTTCTCACTCTAGCTGAATTTTCTGAGGTTGAGTCAGACTTTCATGCCAAAGTACCTGTTGTGTTCTGTCGTGATGCTAGCAGGTGAGCACTGACGGCATCCATTTTTGTCCATTTTTATTCTACCTCTATTTCACTGTTATATTGTTTTTTTCCCCTCTAATTATTAAATGTATCATTTAAAGCCTCCATGTTTCCCATTGAATTAGATCATATTTGTGGTTGTAGCAGTGGCAGGTATGAATGTCCACTAGGGGTGGGTGATATAGCCTCAAAATGATACTACAGTATTTCAAAAAATGCAAACAATATTTGACAATGTAGAAAAAACAAACAAAACAGTTTGTTGCAGCATTTATATGTGTAAGTAAATAAAGGACTTTTTCTATTCTTCTATTCCAGTGAGCTACTGTCATTGATGACACACCACCTTAACTGAAGTGTACATTTATAGTTACAGGGTGCTTCCGGCAGCAGTTTTATAGTGCAATAGTAGTGACACAGCATAAGTCAAATGTAAGCACAAGAGTAGCCTGGAAATTAGAAGTATAAAATAACTGCTAAACACAGTGTTTAGCAGTCCAGAGTCCATATAGATTTCCATCCATAGTTTGCTCTTCCTGTCATAGCAATTGCCCCAGCAATGCTCGGTGCAATAACTTTAGATTGCGCATCACCAGCTGCTGGTATCATAACTGGTCTGCTTGTAGTCAACTGTGTTTTTTTTTGTTTTGTTTTGTTTTGTTTTTTTTTTTGGGGGGGGGGGTGCTTCAAGTGGGCAAATATGTTCTTTCCACCATCAGCAGGAAATGTTTTCTTGCATATTTTTGAAATGGTTAAGTGTCCAAACTTTTGACTGGTATTGTGTTCATGCAGATCCATATTCAATTTTATGGTAAGAAAGGTCAGTGAAATTTTCAGGCTTTTATCTTAATTAGCTTTTGAGAGATTCATGTTCAAACATGGCCTCAGATTTCAAAATGTGAACAAACATGCTGGAAGTGGGTCGATGGACCATTTTATATATAAAAAGAAGATATTTCTTAAAGTATTTGATATATGAAGTTAATATTTCACAGCACTCATATGTGCAAACATTGAATATAAAAATTTTAGGCAAATTGGAAATGGCCAAGCAGAAGACCCACATTGAGTTGAGATGACCCAATTCTCCATCTTAGATCTTCACTGAGTTCCTTGGGCTCAGTGAAGATCTATTGGCCAATCTAATGAGTGCTGTCAAACAAATCCTTTGTATGCTGGCAAAGAGAAAAAACAACCAGTTGTAGTCACTCATGATCACTAAAAGAAGTACTTGGCCTTGTCAAGTTAAGACATTGTAGAAACTCCTGTGAATGTCTGTACAGTGGGGAAAATAATTTTGATTTCCCTGCTGAATTTGTAAGTTTGCTCACTCACAGAGAAATGAACAACCTCTAGTGGCAGTTTCATTTTAATGGAGAGAGACAGAATATCAACCACAACCCAGAAAAAAGTGCATGCATGTCATTAAATAAGTATTTGTTCCCCAAGCAAAACATGACTTAGTACTTGGAGAAGCCCTTGTAGACATTTCTTGTAGTTGGTCACCAGGTTTGCACATACTGTAGGAGTCCAAAAGCATAATGTTTCAACCTCTGTCCTTGACTATGGGGTTGGTGTTCTTTGGGTCATACTCATGTCTCGTCCTCCAAACACGTCGAGTTGATGCCAAAGAGCTCGATTTTGGTTTCATCTGACCACAGCATTTTCTCCCAAGCATTCTCTGAATCATTTGAATGTTCACTGGCAAACTTTTGCACAGACAGGCTTGTACATGCGCCTTCCTGAGCAGGGCGAGAATTCTTCTTGAGAGCTGCAAGATTTCAGTCCATTATGGTGTAGTGTGTCACCAACTGTATTCTCGGTGACTGTGGTCTCAGCTTTCTTCATGTCATTAAGAAGCTCTTTTGGTGTAGCTTTGGACTGATCCATGCTCATCCTCACCCTATGAGGCATGATCTTACATGGAGCTCCAGGCCGAGGGCAATTGATGGTTATTTTATAATTCTTCCATTTCCAAATAATAACACCAGCAGTTGTCACCATCTCACCAAGCTTCTTGCTGATGGTCTTTTAGCCGATTAGAGCCTTGTGCAGGTCTACAATGCCTGATGTCATTTAACAGCTCTTTGGTCTCGCCTATAGTGGTGGAGAGGTTGGAATGGAAGAAATTGATCCTGTGGACAGGTGTGCTTTATACACATAACGAGCTGAGATCAGGAGTATCTGTGATTGACTGGCTGTGTGGTTGTGTGTGTAAAACTACCATAACAATCAGAGACAGTTCATTACTTTGTGAGCAAGCTTACAAATTCAGCAGGGGATTAAATCATTTTCTCCCGCTGTATACCGATCAGTCATAACTTATAATAATTATGACCACAGACCGGTGGAGTGAATAATACTGATTATTTCTTCGTTATGACACCTGTTAGTGAGTGCGATATATTTGAGCAAGTCAACAGTTTGTCCTCAAAGTTGATGCATTAGAATTGCAACAGCAATGACCTGGTTAGGCATCTGGTGTGGAAAGACATGATTGGAAGGGATGGTGTGTGTGTGTGTGTGTGTGTAAATTCTAAAGTGAGTTTTAAATTGTTAAAATATAGCCGAGTAGCCTGCCTAGATAAAGTGTGTGGGGAATTACTGAGGCCTGTAGTCTAGTATTTATTTATTTATTTTTAAGACTTTTAACATAACACATCTCTCAAATATGAGAATTTGATTCAGCT
>JAVDPK010003017.1:311544-324141 GCA_034780415.1 Cichlasoma orientale | reverse complement strand
CCCCCCCCCCCACCTCTGTTACTTCACAGCGGCCTGATGTGTAAAGTGAGTGCAGGTAATGATGTTGCATGTCTCACAACCAATCACCTGGCAGCCCTGGCTAAACTGGAGCCAAGACTGATTCCATTAGTGTTGGCCTTCCGCTACTGGGCGAGGGTAAGACTGTTTCTGACACTGTCTGTCTACAAACATACAACCTATATGCTAAATTGGGGAAAAAATTGTTGCTTTGTATAATGGGATGGTTGGCTGAATGCTAAAATGGATTTTTCTTTATGTATTTATCCACACAGTTGTGTCACATTGACTGTCAGGCTGAAGGTGGCATCCCTTCATACTCGTTTGCCCTCATGGTCATCTTCTTTCTGCAACAGAGAAAAGAGCCTATCCTCCCCGTCTATCTGGGCCCCTGGGTAAGTTGCTGAAAAAGGGTCACTTTGGTGAAGTCTACTTCACTGCACTCTCTCCTAGCAGTTTGCATGTTTGTCCATAACAAACACCATGTTCCAGCTGAAGGGTGTTCATAAGTGTATATGGCACCAGGGCACCCTAGATGCAGGTCGATGATCAATTTTGTAATCGTATCACCAGATCTGCAGCCACATGTCTTGGATACTCGGGTAAAGAGAGGTGCTGAGCTGTCAGCTGATTACCATCTGCTGGTGAGTGGGATCAGATAGTGGGGGAAGATCCTGGACAGACCTGGTGTACCAAAATGTATAGTGAAGTGTGGTTGCAGAACACTGAAGTAGCTCTTTGTCCTTTTGCGGATATTTGAGTGTACATGGGAGTTTGCCTATCCAGTCTACATGTGCTTTGTGGACCTGGAGAAGACATTTGACTGTGTTCCTCTGGGCAAACAGTAGGGGTGGTATGGGTGTATGGGGTATCTGGCCCATTGTTACAAGCCATTTGGTCCCTGTACAACTGTAGCAGAGCTTGGTTCTTATTGCCGTCAGTAAGTCTGACTTGTTTCCAGTGGGTGTTGGACTCTCTCAGGGCTGCCCTTTGTCACCATACAAACTGCACACAGAAAGGCCATGGCCAAGGTGGAATCGAACTAGAGCTGGCCGATGTATTGAGTTTTTAGGAAATATCGATATATTTTCATACACAATATAAGATGAGACAATATCATTTATACTGATATAGTCTGTCGCGTTACAGTCATACTTGTAGATCCACCAGTTCACCCTTCTCTCTCTGTACAACTTCACACTGCCCCGCCTCTCTCCTTCACCGCTTTCCCCGTAAATCATACAGGAAGTGACAGCATGGCAGTGTTGTCAACTTAGCGGCTTTTCAGCAATAATTTATTTGAGGAGCATTATTATTTAAATATGCCAATAGTTTATTTTTGAGCAATGTGTCATGTACATCTACAGCTGAATGTTAATAAAAGTGCCCGTGTGACATTTGGGACACGCAGCATTATTATTATTATTATTATTATCATTATTATTATATTCGCCATCCAGCTAAAACAAAATCTGTTATTTTTGGTCCATATCGCCCCGCCCTAATTCGAACCCAGACCTTTTCGCTGTGAGGCAGAAGTGCTGTCGTGCTGCCTTGAATTTTTATTCCATGGAACCAAAACAGTTGAAAAGAACAACAAAAAACCCTTTCCTCAAAAATACCATTGTCATCTGGTATAAGGCACATAAGTATATTAAAAATACTCCTTCCATATCCCGTTTCTCCCCCATATGGTGTAATTCCAATTTTGTGCCGATAGAGGAGTTGGTAAAATGGAAGACTTACATGAATCATGGTAGTTTTTATCATATTCGAGTTGTACCAGACCTACAACATTCCAAGAAAACAGTTCTTTGAATATTTACAATCGCTTTCACACCTTGAAAAACTCATACTTTCAAACTTAAAATGGCAGGAGGCAAATTTGGTTTTCTGCAGGCCAGGAGGATCATTGCTTTATCTTGGAAAAAAAATCATATACCTTCGATACATGCATGGGTGAATGGTATCCTGTGTTATACTGAAAAAGCTGACTTGTATAACTAGAGGGAGGGCGAAGAAGTTTGAGAAGGTGTGGAAGTCTTTGTTTGATTTTCTTGGACACCAGGATGCACGAAACTGAATGCTTTGTGATGATTTCTTTTTTCTTTTCTTTTCTTTTTTTTAGTTATGCTTTTGGAGGGCACTACATAGCTGTCATGTCCGACTCAAGTTAAATTTTCTTTTAAAAGCAGACCAGTCGCCTCTTACGGTTTTACTTTGTTTCTGCTCTCTTATGTGTGGCATTGATTTTTCTCCTGCAGATTGAAGGCTTTGACATCAAACGTGTGGATGAATATCATTTGACTGGAATTGCACTAGACATGTTTGTCCAGTGGGAGCACAAACCTCCAACCTCTACAGAGGGACGAGGAGAGAACAGAAGTGGCACCAAGGGAGAAGGCAGGTCCAAACCAGAGCAGCCCAGTGATACTCCTAACGCAGAGGGCTTGGTAAGTCTTAGTTTTCCTGGAAAAGAGTAATTTCTCAGTGGCAGCATTGATGCTCTGGCTTTACCTGGGTTTTGCACAAACCTCAGCTGTTTTCCATTAAAGATCCGTCTAACCCTGGACGTGAGTAAAGAAGTGTCACTGGGCCAGTTATGGTTGGAGCTTTTACGTTTCTACACACTGGAATTTGCGCTTGAAGAATATATCATCAGCATCCGCTTAAAGGACCTCCTGTCTAGGGAAGTGAAGAACTGGCCTCGTCGCAGACTTGCTATTGAAGGTAAGAAAACATTTCATTGGAAACCTTGAGTTAAAGGTGTAGAGAAATATTAGAAATTCATTGTCTCTGTATTTTTCTAGATCCCTTTGCCTTGAAGAGGAATGTTGCTCGAAGCTTGAACAGCCAGATGGTCTTTGAGTACATCCAGGAGCGCTTTCGTACAGCTTACAAATACTTTGCTTGCCCTCAGAAAAAGGGCACCCGAGGACAGCAGACGAGGAAGAAGGCAAGGGTACAGGATGCAAAATTGGAAGATGCTGAGAAGAAAGAGCCTTCATCTATGAACAAGGACGAGAACAACAGGAAAGGAGAAACAAGCCAGAGTGATCAAAGAGGGCGCCAGGGATCAAAGGATGATGAAGAGCCTGACAGTGATGATGAAGATGGTTCAGATCCCTCCAGACAAAGGAATGAAAACAGTTTAAATGCACGCTTCGTGGATATGGTTCTCAGTGAGGGAACCAAACCTTCCTTCTCCTCCAATGGCCTGCTGGACAGTGACAAAGAGGAAGAGGAGGATTACAGAGTTTCAGAGGACGATGGGCCTGTTGCATCAGATGATCTGCACTATGTATTTGACAAGATGATTTTCACTTGTGGCAAGGTAAAAAAAGCTTTCAAGATTCACTGAGTCCAGTTTTTAAGTGCCAGATTGCTACACTGTGGCTTTCTGTAGAATTTAGACACCTTAAAGCAGGCTTACCCAAACTTGGCCCGCAGGCCGCTTTCGGCCCTGCCCCCTTACTTCCGGTCCGCCAATTTTGTCAAAAATAACATACAATTTGGCCCTTAAGTTATTTTTTTGACATTTCGCCATTCAGTCCAATCACGAGGGTTAAATGAAATATCAAAAAAGTAACTTAAAGGGCCAAATTGTATGTTATTTTTGACATAATTTGCGGACCGGAAGTAGGGGGCGTGGCCGGAAACGGCCCACGGGCCGGGAGTTTGGGCACCCCTGCCTTAAAGGAACCATTAGGAAATGCTTTCAAGCTTTGTAATATGTGATATTGCCCCACAGAACTGTTATGCCATGGTTTTCTGCATTTAGTGTTAACATTTTTGTTTTTTTTATTTGGTTGCTGAATATTTTTGCAGCATTTACTGGTTCAAGAAATGCCGAGACCTGTTTAAAAACATGTTGCGCATTAGGTTTATAAAATTACACTTATACTTAATCTGGGTTGGTAAAGACCAACATGTCTAATTGTTCCTGGATGTTTGTTTTCCTGTTCTAGCCTCCAACTGTCGTATGCAGCATTTGCAAGCGAGATGGTCACCTGAAGGATGAGTGTCCCGAAGACTTTAAGAAGATCGAGCTGAAGCCTCTTCCTCCTATGAACGACCGCTTCAGAGAGATCCTTGATGGCCTCTGCAAACTGTGTTACTGTATGTAGTGAACAGTGCACTTCTTAATGATAATGCAGTTCCAAGCAAAATGAAAAGTGAAAGAAGCCCGAAGAATCTGAGTAAAATGAAGACCCTTTCCCTTTAGTGTATGGTGGGCAACAGTTGACCCTGGCTCATATTCACTTCTAATATGACATGAATACCTGACATTTAGATGGTTGAGTCTTATTTCATCTTTGAGTACATTTCACAAATTGTATTAAAAAAAAAAAATCTTTTTTGATTCCCATTAAAAAGGAAGCTGAAATTTGATCAGGAGAAAGATGCTTATATCTGCCGATTTGAGTGTTTTTGTTTAAAAAACAAAAACAAATATGTGATCGTGGAGCGGCCACCATATTATTATTATTATTATTATTATTATTATTGTCACTGCCAAGTAACTTGCCAATAATTAAATGTGATCAAACACTAATGGGTCAATAAAATATAAGACTACTAAAATCAAAAATTCCCTTAACCAAACCTAACAATATATACAAGAAAACAAATGGCAAGAAAAATTCTCACACAGCTCAATCTGGAACCACAACACTTGTGGTATTGTGGCAAAAAAAAAAACAAAAAACAACTTAAGGCATAAGTAGTTTGCTGGTTGCTTTTTTTTTTTTTTTTTTTTTGCTTGGCTAATCACTCATTGCCGATTGCTGTTTACGTTTGTTCTTTTGTCTGTAGATGAATTGTCCCCTACACATGCTGAACAGCAGAAGAGGGAGCAGATCCTTGCTAGCTTGGAGAGGTTTATAAGGAAGGAATACAATGGTAAGCCTGAAACATAAACTACTACAAAGGACAGTCTCAAATGTTCCTGCCTGTTTCCTTGGTAACTTTGAACTTCTGAAGTTAACATTGAGTTCCATTTACTTCACGAGGATTAGTAGATTTAGTAGAATTGATGGGAAAGTAGAATTGATAACACTTTAAAAGACTGATTCCATGGACCTTATTTATCTGACTTGTTTTTATCTGAACAGTAACATTTGGGTGGAAATTTCCATTTTTCCACAGAAAAAGCTCAGCTTTGCTTGTTTGGATCTTCCAAAAATGGTTTCGGCTTTCGCGACAGTGATCTTGACATCTGCATGACCCTGGAGGGTCATGAGACTGCAGAGGTTAGCAGGCAAAGCACTTAGCAAGACACACCCACCTGATTAAACAGATGGTCACAATTTCTTATAATTTGTGTTTAAATCAAATTTCGATCTGTCTGAACAGAAGCTGAACTGCAAAGAAATCATTGAAGGCCTTGCAAAAGTTCTCAAGAAGCATGCAGGTAAATGAAGGTTTTCTGAGTCTTTCCCTCTGCATAATTTGGTAGGCGACTCTTGTCTGTGTGAAAAACCAACTTTAATCTGTCATCCCAGGTTTGAGGAACATCTTGCCCATCACCACAGCTAAAGTGCCTATTGTGAAGTTTGAACACAAACAAAGTGGTTTGGAGGGGGATATCAGCCTTTATAACACACTGGTGAGTGGAAGATTCCCTCATTACCGCAGTGATTATGAAATGTTCTGAGACATGCTTTAATTTGTTAAATGTGTTGCATTGTAAATTAATTTGATGGAATCTTCTTTGCAGGCTCAACACAACACCAGAATGCTAGCTACATATGCAGCTCTGGATCCACGTGTGCAGTTCCTGGGATACACAATGAAGGTCTTTGCAAAGGTATGTGGTTTTAGTAACCTTAGCTGAGTATTCAGTGATCCAGGATCTTTCTAGGGTGCGTTAGAAGGAGAGATGCACAAATACAGCATTTGGATCTAATATCAATGCATTCTGACTAGTAAAACTGGAAAGAGTGTTGGTGACAGCAAGCTGTTGAATTTAGTTCTGTTTACTGTCCCATGCATCAGCACCAGTATGTATAGGAGAGCTAATACAGCATGTCATGAGCTGCATTGAGGCTAATGCAAAAAAAAGTGTAAAATGCAAAAATGTGTTCATTGTATTTTTCTCAGTTCTGTTGTCATTTATTATTTTACTGATAAACCCCAGTTCAGTAAATGTATATTCTTGGATGTATTGGTTACATTCAAAAACATTTAAGTGAAGCTGATGTCCTACATTGGTACTGGATCAGTACTGAGTATCAGCCAAGCTAATAGTAACATATCTGAACTGGAAAAAAACTAATAGTCAGAAGTTGTGAAGAACTGTGTGAATGTGACGTTTTATCAGCTCTTTGTGATCCAGAAATTGCATGAAGAAAATAATTCCATTCTGACAAAGACAAAAAAGAAAAAAGGCAACATCTGTAGCACCAGCTATTTCAAAATCTTTACTAAGAGTGTGTATGTGTGGTGTTTTGTTTGGAAATGAAAATATAGTTATTATAAAAGATGGATCTTCTCAGATACACATGAGCTTGTTCTTCTGATGTCTGCATAAACACTTGAGCTTAAGAACAGGTTAAAAAAAAAATGTCAGCAGGCTTTTCTTCCTGACTAAAAAAATCACTGAAGGTATACCAGATTTAATATATATATTTAACCAGGAAGTCCCATTGAAAGCACCTCTCTTATAAGGGAGAAAATGCCACAAATACAACATAAAATTTAAGCTCTATAACATGATATAGTTTGGCCTCTCAAGAAAAACATTCACATGTAGCCTTCACCACATTGGTTATTGTTTCTGAGGAGTGTCATCGCATCTGTAACTAACCCACCTTTTGTCCTCACAGCGCTGCGACATTGGTGATGCTTCCAGAGGGAGCCTCTCATCTTATGCTTACATCCTGATGGTGCTTTACTTCCTGCAGCAGAGGCAGCCACCGGTCATTCCTGTCCTGCAGGAGGTATCTACCAACGATTTATGACTCTGTCAAGTACTATGCCTGAAACTTACGTGTTTGTTTTTTTTGTAAGCTTTGAATTTAATAAACTAAATATCTCTTTTATGTCTTTTTAGATCTTTAATGGGAATACTGTTCCCCAGCGGATGGTAGATGGCTGGAATGCTTTCTTCTTCGATGACCTTGAGGATCTAGTGAGTTTAAAAAAATAACAACAATGGCTGCTAAGTCTCACAACTTGGTAGCCATTTTGAAATGCCTCATGGAACTTATTTGAAAAATTATTTAAAAGCAATATCTAAATAAACTTTAACCTCAGTTGTCCCTGGGATGTAAAAACTGCATGTATTGAATCACTAGTCAAATCTGTTTAACCAGAGAAAAAGTGGTTAGTACTTGTTTCCTTTGTCCTCACAGCGGCGGCATCACTCAGAGCATCATCAGAACACAGAGTCTGTGGGAGAGCTTTGGTTGGGACTTCTACGCTTTTACACTGAAGAATTTGACTTCAAAGAGCACGTGATCAGCATTCGTCAAAGGAAACGCCTCACCACGTTTGAAAAACAGTGGACCAGCAAATGCATCGCTATTGAAGGTGAATATATGGCTCTGCTTGACCCTCTGTTTTGATTTGCTGCTTTATCTCACTCATATGTTCTTCTTCTTAGATCCCTTTGATTTGAATCATAACCTCGGTGCTGGAGTTTCTCGGAAAAGTAAGTGCCTGCCACACTTGATGCAAGAAACAGCTCATTGACGCATTCTGCAGAGTTTCAAAACTTATCTTTGGTTATGATCCAGTTCCCTAACGCTTCTGTAAAATGATGACATATTTGTGGTGGATGGAGCAATCTTAGTCAGTTTTATTCCTTTTTTTTTCCTGTCAGTTTTCTGTCTGTTTAAGGCAACTTTTAAACAATACAGCAGATAAGGACTAAAGGCTAACCCTCTACATCAGTCTCATCAATGGAGATTTTAGCAACATGTTTTCTAGTTGCACAGATTCCATTATATTCCAAATATAATTGCATTTCATCTTGGTATTTGTTACCATCATTGTCGGGGTTAAAACATCATGTTTACAGTGTACCTTGAACTTCACAAACTATTAATACATGAGGTAATTATCAGAGCTGTTGATAGTGTCATTAATGAATCCACCCACCCATTCGTTCTCTTCCGCTTATCCAATTCAGGGTTGCAGGGGGCCTGAATACTAAGTTAACTGTGAATGCTAGCAAGCATGGTTAGCAATCTACATCCATAAAGATAACAGGCACAGACACAGATACCTGCCAACTGGTGCAAAGTAACAGATTTAATAAAAAACTAAAATGTCACTCACCAAAACCAATGTACAAACTTCTCAGACCATCTGCACCATGCAGAAAGTTATGTTATTTGTTAATTTGATTGAAAATGCTCCTAAAGGCATACAGAGCACAAATGCAGTTTTAAAATCCAATTGAGTGACTCTACTTCAAACTTGGTGGAACTGAAGCCTAGCAGACCGTGTCAGCTACAGTCTCAGGACACTTGTCAAAGTGGTCACACTCTGTCCAAAGAGAGATTTAAAAAATAAAAGTAAAAAATTAACCCATACACTTGTTGTGAAGGGAGAAATGTAAACACATATGAAGATTCTATGTAAATCAATTTAGAATTCATCTAAGCCTTTTACTTTATCAGAATTTTTTTCTTTGCATTAGATGCTTGCTTTAAAACTGTGAAAAT
Organism: Cichlasoma orientale; assembly: GCA_034780415.1. Lineage (NCBI taxonomy): Eukaryota > Metazoa > Chordata > Actinopteri > Cichliformes > Cichlidae > Cichlasoma > Cichlasoma orientale. The sequence continues at coordinate 315,451 of JAVDPK010003017.1, read as the reverse complement.
GCCCTGTTTCTTATGCCTTATCCCTCTGATTCTTTCACCAGTGACAAACTTCATCATGAAGGCTTTTATAAATGGGAGAAAGTTGTTTGGAACTCCCTTTTATCCCGTCCCTGGTACTGAAGTGGTATGTCATTCATATGTCAGGTTCTGTACCTCCAGTTAACACAATTGAATGTTCAGACTTTAAATGCTGTCTGCTCATATGTTTTGAATATGTACTCTTCTGCTGCAGGACTACTTTTTTGACTCAAAGGTGCTAACAGATGGTGAGTTGGCACCTAATGACCGGTGCTGCAGGATCTGCGGAAAGATTGGACATTACATGAAGGACTGCCCAAAGAGACGCAGGTGGTCCCCTTATTCATGGAAATGTTACTCAATAGGCTAGATATCCAAGAAAAAATACTCAGGAAAAAAAATGTGCAAAAATACATAGAGCTTCTAATTTTTGGTCTCACATCTTCAAAAGTACAAATAAAGCTAGGGAGGGAACTGTCACACCCATTTCAAATGCAGTCTGATGCTTCAGAGAAGCCTGTTTGGATCTGCTGTATTTGCACTCGGTTGGTGTTTATGTTTGGCAGATAGTCATGCAGTGTGCGCTGTGTAGACTCTACTCTTAACTCTTATCAACCAGTGACTGCCAGTCATTCTCATTAGGATTTTCCTAAAAACCTGTTTAATATCTGCGACTGATGCTGCTGATGAATGTTGTCAGTGATGGTCGGTGATCATTGCAGCTAGATTTTTTTTTTTTTTTTTCTTTCTTAGCTATTCCATTTTAGGGACGTCTCCTTTGAACCGGTCTCCTTTTTGCCTTCAGTGTTCCCAGTGTCTGCTTCAAATTTAAAGACTTCTTAATGTTTCAGAGCACAGAAGCCTTTAATTTTTGAAAAGGACTTTTATTTTGAAGCACTAGCAGGAACTTGTTTTAGTGGACATGTTCACTTATTTCCTAGTGTTGTGGACGGCCTCCGTTGTTTGGTTTCTGCTTCTCTTTGACTGTATTACTCTGAGATTAGACAGTGCTTGAGCTCATGGAAACAGTCTTGTGTTGTATCCAGTTTTGGAAAGGTTAAACTAGATAAATGTGTGCTTAGTTTTAATCTTCACAGGCCAGAGTACTACAGTGTAGTACATCAAAGTAATTTGGGAACTATACATTGTTGATGTAGTTTCCTTCATGCATTTCCAACACTCCAGAAATACATGAAGTGTTTAGGTGTCATCTCCTGTCCTAAAAGTATAAAGGTCCAAATGTCATTAGAAAATGAGTTGCTTTGGAAATGGCCAGTTTCAGTTATATATTTTTGGATTTATTTAAAATAACCTGTTCCACTTTAGCATTCAGTTATTTTTTGTTTACTTTTTTAGGCAGTTGGCCATATATTTTTCAGTAGTAGCTTGAATACAAGCTATATAAGGCAAGTTCCATCAGTCTTTTGAAAGTAATACTATTTTAGTAGTAATACTGTAATACTGTTTAACAGCACAAGTGAAGAGCCACTGTTTAGTTTATCAACCTGAGAATTTGCTTGTAATTCTACATTATCGAAAGACTTTGCCTTTTGTGAGTGTGTTTTTCTGTCTGTACAGGGTTAGTTTATATGTGTGACTCAAGGGTCTTCGGTGGTTGAAAAAGTCTTGTGAAAGGACAAGATTTTTAGGCAGTTTTCTTGTAGCTTCCTTATGTAGTCTTCAGGAATAATTCTCCAGGCTTCTTGAAGGGCATTCAAAGCTCTTCTTTGGATGTTGGCTTCCTGTTGTTCCATTCACTGGCAAGAAGATCCCACACTGCTTCAATAATGTAGAACGTCTGGGGAGGGCAGTCCATGACTGATGATGTTCCATTGTTTGTTTTTCTATCCAGGTATCTATCTTTTACTGCATTGGCAGTAGGCCTGGGATTATTGTCATGCTGGAAAATGAAGCCGTTGCCAATCAGATGCTTTCCAGATGGTATTGCATGGTGGCTCAAAATCTGACAATACTTTTCTGTGGTCACAATTCCATCAGTTTTGACAATATTCCCAACTCCACTGGCTGAAATGCAGCCCCAGACCACGACAGAACCTCCACCATGTTTTATGGATGGCTGTAGACATCCATAAAACCTGTACCTCTCTTCTGTACATATTGATGACTATTGGAATCAAAATTTTGGATTCATCACAGCATAAGACACATTTCCAGATTTTTTTTTTTTTTTTTCAAGTCCAGGTCTTGTGTAATTTGTCATACCTCACCCTTTTCTCCCCCTTTCCCATCTTAAAAAATGGCTTCTTGGCCACCACCCTTCCACTGAGACCATTTCTGATGAGATTTCTTTGATCAGTAAATAGATCAACCTAAGGGCTTCATGCATCTCTCCAGTCTTGCACACCATACTGATTATATGCTATATTTGGCTAGAAGTGCTTAGGGAATCACTTTGTTTGTGCAAAAATATTTTTATTCATTTATATCTGTCAAACTGTGTTACCTTTGGCATTTTTTATAAATTCAACTAAAGAAATGGGAGCAAACTGTTTTGGGGACAGACTGCTAATAACAGAGTGCCTAAAGATACAAAGTAAAATTGGTTCATCCCTTAGTTTGGTGCCTTTGTATGGTTGAATGATTCATAGCTCAGTGTAAAGTGGTATAACGCACTAAAAAAGTATTCCACTGGAAATGGTCAGGTACAAAGACTGGACTGAAGTTGAGTCAAACTGCAGCCATTGTCCAAAAAAGACCTTGAGGAGGAAGTCTGGAGGCTACTGCTCAAGATCACTATAAAATTTCCAAGAAAGTCTGGCTCCTTTTGAAACCATATGTAACGAAATGAGAGGTAGCTCAAGACTTTTGCACAGTACTGTACATTACAGAAAATGATATCTCCAAACCTTGGTTAGAAAAATGTTAGTAGTTTAACATCTGTGGCTGGTTGATTGGTAGCTAAGGTAGTGCATTGGTTATAATTTACTGTTTATACTTTAGAAAAATACCTTTAACTACCAAACTTCACATATTGTCAGTTGAAGGTGTTTTTAATTGGCAGGAAGCAGAATTGATTTTAAGGGAAAGCTTTTGCAATTTGTAATTATACTCCTTTATATGTCTGTATCAGATGTGACCGTTTTTCATATCTTTTTGTGGTGCTGTAATTTTATTTTATTTTTTTATTTTTTTGCTTTTGTCAGAATGAAAAAGAAGGAAAATGAGAAGGATGAGGACATCAAAGAGGAGGAGCCAAAGGATAGGCGTTGTTTCCAGTGCGGGGACATGGGCCATGTACGGAGAGACTGCCCCGAGTATCGTCACCTCAAACAAAGAACTGCCGGAGCACCAGGTCAGAACAAAAATGACTTATTGATAAGTTGTGTAGAAAAAGGAATATTTGCCAGGATGGTGTTTTGAGAGTCTCTGTAATCTCTGAAATATCAACATATCTAAGTGCCTTAAAAATTGCTGATTGTCTTTTATAATGATCAGATGCAGGACGCATCTTAATATTCTCAGCAGTGGAATGTCAAAAAACGGCTTATGTGGATTTTTATTCTTTCACAGCTTCTCACATGGTACGAACTATAGTGAGCTCTCAGTCCATTCCTATTCCCCAGACAGCTGCAGACTGTCCTGGAAGGACCAGACAGTCCTCAGAATGTGTAAGTACAAGTTTTATTCAGTGCAACATTTTATTTTTATAATGGACGTTATTAAACTTTGCAATTCCCCCCAAACTGCACTAAGTTGCAGGAAGTTCTCTCACTCAAACAGCTGAAAACAAAGTGCTACAGAAAATGAGTTTTACCTGATGATTTTACCTTACCACACACAAGCAGCTGCAACAATATAATAAAACAAATGTCAGTATGTCTTTCATTCTCCAGTATATTTATAAATTCACCAGATCACAGGGGGGGGG
>JAVDPK010003017.1:282801-311534 GCA_034780415.1 Cichlasoma orientale | reverse complement strand
TTTATTTTTGTTCTGTTTTTGGCTGAAGGTGATGTGTCTGATTAAGTTTGTCATGAACTTTATTGTGGTGGTGTTTTCAGCGGGTGGTTTCTCTCACACAGCATTGTGCGCACTCTAGATGTCAAACATATATTACACAAATTGAAGTTCTCCTAGAACGAGGGCGGGTAATATTCTTTGAAACAAAGAACCAGACCATCATGTATTTTTCTTCAAAAAATATGTTTATACAGTAAATGTTTAAAACCAGTCTTCTACATTTTCAGTCAAATTCCAGCTCAATGATAAACTTCCCGTCTGTCCAAATACACTTCAGACCCCTGTCAGCCCGCATCAGGAGCTTTTTAACAAGTGTTGACATAACCAGATAGTGCCGATCATTTTTATTGATTGATTTGGCTCATGTCTGTCCAGTATGTTTACCAGCATAGCACACAGCAGTGTGCAGCTGAGCAAGTACAAGTCTGCTGTGCAGCTCTTTGGGTTTTCGTACTCCTCATATTTGTTGTTTTTTCACCGTCAAAAATAAGCGATGAGGAGAAATGACTGGATGTTAAAGTGTTTTAGTATATAGAAGATCAACATTGCCATGATTAAGAGCAATAGAAAGGTGACTCTTATTTTTAGCTCATCCAGCCAAAGGACTGATTCTCATGCCATTGTGAGGCGTCCGTTTGTCCACACAAATCTGTCTGTCACAAGAATCACTCGTCCTCCTAGTGTATTGGTTAGATTTTAGAGAAGCCTGCACACATTGGTCATGTAATGGCTCTTCAGCCAAACTGTGCTCTTGGTCAGGGTCATATTTGTCATTAATAAGCTGTGAATTGTGATGGATTGTGAGCCAGATGAGCTACTGCATCATTGACATTCTGGTTGGTGGACATCACAGATGGATTCAAAATAAGCCTGGATTCGTTTTCAGAAAACCGCGAACTTTGTTAGTAAATGTTGACTTTTAAATTTGCTATACAATCGACTTAAATGCTTATATAATAAAATGTATACCTGCATCAATATATAAACTATTAGTACTCACAGATAAAAATTAATGGTCATACTGTTGAATATGAATGAACTCAGATCATTTTCACTGCCAGTCACTGTCACAGTCCATCTACCTGAGTTCAAAATTTAATGTCATCACAGTACAGACCTGCATCACTGAATGAAGGAAAAACTCAGCTATTATTTACTGTTTATGAACAGTTACATGCAGAGTTTCCCACAAACAGAATTTACTTACATGGGCTGCTCAGGTATGATTTCAATGAGAAACTGATGCGATTGATGTACCTGTGAAAAATCAGATGTCAGCTATCACCTCTCAGCACAACTGCAATGTGTTACGGCCCCGACGTGGCTGCTGGAGTTGATCATAAACATTAAAGGCAATTGCTGCTTTTCCACCAGATGTGCTCCAGCATGTCTCAGAAGCAGCTCTCTCTATGTCTGTATTGTTCAAAATGACACCAGGTCGATGCAACACAGAGCAGTTAGGGGCAAGAAGTCAGGCTTGGGACTGGGAAGACTCCATGCAAACTATTCACTTTGCTTCTGAAACACTCTGGATGTTACTTGAAGACGTATGAAGGATGGAACAAAACTGAGACGCAATGTCCCAGACACACAGCCGGTGTATTTTAGGGCTTATCCTGTGGTTTGACAGATTCCAACTCCTCCGTCTTAGACTGCAACTGGTGATTGTAGTCCTGGTTCTGCCCTGAAGATGTGCATAGAGCTTGAGTGTCGCTCTAACCTCAACTCACAGAAGCTGCAGAGCAGAACAATTATTTACTGTCGCAAAATATATATTAGTGTGATTTATCAATGTATTTAAGAAAGCACAGTCAAGAATATCTTCAGTCATATCTTTGAATGTGAACAAGTAAAATTGTATCTCGTTTGGATATCTGTTGATGTCCAGACTTTTTTGTGATTACTGATTTCTAACTTCTAATTATTTTTTTCTTTCTTCCCAATAGTCTGATAGTCGTCAGACTCCACCCTACTCCCCACAGCCCACTGCTGTCCCCCCAAGTTCCACCCACTCCTCCAATTCTCCTCAGCCCTCCCACAGTAAGACCAATTCTGCTGGTCCCCAGAAACAGCCTGCACATCCCCAGGTCCCGCTCTCTCTCCTGAGCTTCCCTGCCTCCCACCCAGGTCAATATCATCCGAGTGCACTCACTGCACTGGGGCTTCTTTCCACCCACCAGCACCAGTCACACCAGTCCCAGGGGCAGCCTAATCACCCAGTCCACCTCCCCTCCACCTCCTGGCCCATCCACGGACCAGTCCTCACTTCATCCTCTCCCACTGCCCCCTCCCCGCCTGGCATGAAATTCGCCCTGCGTTCAGCGACCGGGAATGGGAGTCCCACAGGCTCAGGGGGCAACCCCAGCCCCATGAACCTGAATGACCCCAGCATAATCTTCGCACAGCCGGCGGGGAGACAGCTGGGCATCAGCGGGCCAGGACGGGAAGGACACTGGCACAACCACTTGGCACAGCCTGGGTCACTCATGGGCAATGGCACTATAGTCAAGTCAGGTATTCACTGGGTGAACTCTGGGAGCACCATCTCTCTGTGTGGGATTCTCTCTGTCTTTAAATTGGAGCTTCACAGCAATTCTACTTTTCTGTGTTTGTAAATTGTACGTTCACTTATTTTATAACACCATCAGATGATTTTAGTGCTAATGCATAGTTGTTGTAGAGTCTGTACTTTCTTTACAGAAAAAAATCAATTCATAGAGAAATCTGGAGTGTTTGCTCTAAAGTTCGAGGTGATATTTTGTTTTTAAGTTGTGTATGAATTAGGAAACCTCGAATTGCGCAATCTACAAACTCCATCACAGTTAGGTGAGACTAAAGAAAGTGGTAAAATTCTAGAGGAGAATCCTCACGTATTTGCAGTTAGTGTGTGTGTGTTTGTGAGAGAGGGAGGCTTGTTTATTGAACCTGACAACTTAAAACTGAATGAATTGTATCCACTGGAGCGACGGTGTGTCAGAGCTCTGAGGGTTTGAGTGTCAGTAATTGTGGGGAGAAGCTTCTCCTGAGTTTAATTGCTGATTTGAGTTGTTTTCTAAAAAAAAAAAAAAAAAGGGCTTCAGTACAATTCGACCTAATATTGGATTTTCTTTCTTTTTTCTTTTTTTTTATTAAATTGAAAATTATTTTTTATTTAATTGAAATCTTATTCAGAATCATGTTACTGCTTTTACAGCTGATTTAGCTTCTCAGCATTCAAATCAAACTTTATATTCCGTTCAATTTTCGCTCCAGTCGTGGCCAAAACTTTTGATGGTGGCACAAATTTTGTTTCATACATTTTGCTGCTTTAGTTTGTATTTAGTTACATGTTTTTATGATATAGTGAAAAACAATCATAAGCATTTTACAAGTTTCAAAGATTTTATTGGCAAATCTAATTTATGCAGAGAGTATTTTCAGTGTTTACCCTTCTTCATAACCTCTGTGGTTCTGTGTTTATATCAGCCTCAGGGTCAAATCTGGTTTACTAGCGATCAGTTTCTGCCTCACCAGTGCTCCAAGTTGAAAACAGTCTGTGGATTTCAACTTTTTGTTTTTAAGGATTCACCATATTAAAAAGCATCCTCAAAGACTGACTTTTCCTAAAAGTTCCTAAAACTCAGCTTGGTGCACAGATGAGGCAAAAATTGATTGCCATTTATGAGGATTTGACCCAGAGACTGATATCCAGCAGAACACAAAGAAATCCAGCAGTTGTGAAGAAGAGTCAACACTTTAAATGCCAAGTCTTTTATTCGGCAATAATCTCAGAAACTAAGAGTTGACGTGTGTAAGTTTTGTTCAGTGGCTCAGGAGGTAGAGCAGCTCATCTACAAATCAGAAGGTTGTTGCTGCCAGTCCATTTTACCGTTTTCCATATCATAGAAACATAATCTAAAATCATAAAAAATAATCTAAAAAGTGTGTGGAACACAATTTGTGCCGCTGCCAAAAGCTTCGGTCATATAAGTGTCCACGGTCTGGAGCCAAGTTCATGAGCAAGCCCACTTGGTTGATTTTGGATGAGAAAAAAACTAACAAATGCTGTTCTGAGAGATTTGGAGGGGAAAAAAAAAAGTTGAACACTGACCTTAAGGTTGAGAATTATATATTAGAGTCTCAGCCACCGCTGCTTTCTTGCATACTAAGCACATGAACACACATCACACAAAATTTCCCTAAATGTGGTGGAGCAATGTCCCACCTTCCAGGACGCTTTCTCGCAAGGTAGCTACATTTGTGTTCAGTGTAAGCCACAGCACATTTCACCTACACACAGATTTGAATTCAGACGGATTAGAGATCAAATACTAAAGTTTGACTCTGCAACAACAAAACTTGTAACTCTGAGGCTTGTTTAAGGTGCTTTTTATTTTGATTACAGACTGAATAAGATTAATCAGATGTTTTTGAAGTAGCATATACATAAAATTCTGACTATGATCTAAGACCACCGGTTGTCTCTTTGTGACAATTACTGAAATTCTCCCCCTCCTGTGTCTACAGACTCTGGCCACCCAGCTTCGTTTGTAGGTGTGAGCCAAGGCTCCCGGATATGGGAGCACAATAAAGCGCCCCAGTACACTCTGTCTCCATCCTGGCCCTACAGGATGCCCCAGAACTTCATCCAGCAGGGCAGTGGAGGCTACCAGCCTGGGAAACCCTTTATGGCCCAAGGTTAGACACGATGAACACGGTTTTTAATACTCTTGGAAAAAGACACAAGTTCTTCTTTTGTAATGGCTTTCTTTCCTCTGTGTTTTTAGGTTCTGTGATGCATCCGAATCCCAACTTCCCTCTGGTCCCTCATGTCCGGCATCCAGTAAATCTGAATTTTATCCAACAGAAGAAGTAAACTTGCATCTCTTTCTAATTAGATTTATGGTCAGTAAAATAACAACGCGAAATTATGTACTCTTTACATCATTTGATCACAAGGAAATTTTTAAAATGAATTTTATCATTTTTGTACAGTTTTTAAGTTTTATTTTTTGTCTCATTACATTGATTTGTGATACAAATGTCAAATATTTTAATACCCCCGTTTTTGAGGGGGTCCAAAAAAGTGTTTTTATTTTATGTGTAAAGTAAGGAGGACAAATGTAAACCTTTATTTTTATTAGCTTTATTCATACTTTGCTTGCCACAAGATGAAGGCTTTGAATAGATGTTTGTTTTAAAAACAATCTAACACGTCACCCCAAGTATGTAGTGCCAAAAGCAGGGATAGCAAGAAAAACGGGGAAAAGTCTTAAATTAAAAAAAGCTATAAAAAAATAAACAAAAACAAACCACTTCATTGTGTCCTGTGTGTTCATTTGTCTTATCTATACTCCAACATATCCTGTATCCAGTGAAGAGGATACGATTTTATTGCTAGTAATGTTCTAGTTTTCATTTGTATTTTTTTGTAATCTGAGTTCTGTTGACCAATCATGTTAAAGCAGGCAGTGGCTGCATCTCTGGAGAGCAAAAGATTTGCTGAAGTTAAATATTTAAAACATCTCCTGCTGGCTACACTGAAAGCACCCCCAAAAATTACATTGCCCCCAGATGGTAAGTCAGCAGACTAGTCCACATCTTTCTACTCTCCTGCACTGATGTTTTGTAGGAAATTTCTATAGAGACTGAAGAGATCGCTGTAGATTCTGGGATTATAAAAGTGAAGCCAGTGCAGATGTGACTTAAGCTTGAATTCTTTCTAATGGCAAAATAAAACGACTTCTGGCATCAATAGAGAAAAGGTGCTCAGTGACCTCAGCAAACACTTTTATGGTGAGTTAAAGGCCTCTGTTTTAAAGCTTATTCAATACATCATGTTCATTTTGTAAATTCTGGCCCCCGTTAGAGTTGAGAGAAATGCAGTGTCCCTCAGTTTCATCTGGCTTTAAAATTTCACAATAGCACTTCACTAATCAATGGTTTGCATCAACCATAGAGGAGGTCAGAAGGAGCTGCATTGTCCCTTCATGGATCTAGAAAATGCATATGAATTTTTTTTTTTTTTTTGGGGGGGGGGGGGGTGAGATAGAGGCAGCCAAAAGAAGTGTAGCATGCCAGTGGTCCTCACAGGATGAGAGGAGTGTTGACTGGCAGCATGTTTAAAGCTGTAGGTTGAAGAACACTAAATGTAGTAAAACACTGACTGGTTTAATGGGAAAATGAATGAATCACAGTATCCATGGGAAAGCATTTCTAAACTTAACACTACACAGCCCTATTTTGAATCCTGAAAATATTTTTGCAACCCACCAAAACCTGAGGATCCTTTGAGGAACTCTGATTTTAGGTCATTCCTTCTTTGTGTGTTCACTGATTCATTTTCATTTATTTTCTTGTTGAGATTGACAGCATTACTTCTTTTACCCAATACTAGTTTATTTGTGCTTTGTGTTGTTGGTTCTGGTGCTTTTTAAAATTCAAATATTTACAATTTTTTTTCTATGCATTTTTTTCTATTGTAATTGACTCCCTGCTATAGAAAATTTGAAAAAAGTATTAATAGTGTTTTCACTTTTAAATATTGCAGCTATTGCCCATACATTTATTGTAATGTTATTGTTTCTGACACATTCCTGAACGCGGTGATGAAATTAAACGAAATCCTCTGACAGTGATTTGTTGTGTTGGATTTAAAAGAAAAAATGTTGTAGATCTAAAATCTTGCCTACAGCTCTTCAAGGCTTCAAGGAACAGGTAGAATTGAGCTTGCTACGATTTAAAGTCCACTTTGCAATAACACCACTTACAGCTCGTTATGGAATAGCTAAGAGGGAAGAGATTTTACAGACTAACTTGTGCATCATTCCAGTGCCACGCTCAATTTCAGCGAGCTCTTTAGAGTAACCCATTCTTTCATAGATATTTATAAAGGCAGACTGCATGGCTTGGCAACAGGACTGAGACAGCTGAATGCAAAGATTAAGAGGTGTGTGCCAGTGCTTTGATCCCTGCAGTGTATTTCACTCCTGATAATCTAATACTAAGCAAAAATATAAACAGCATCTTGCATTTGGATGTTTCCACCAGCTCGTCAGTCTGATTTACATCACAGTTTGTGGAGACTTGAATTTTACCTTTTGGATCTGAAATATGATTACATCATTATTATTATATATTAGACATTTCCCTCAGATCTGCTCATATTTAGTGTAAGAATTTGTGAGAAAAGGCTTTTTTTTCCCAAGTCTGTTACCTTCAGTTTTGACCATGACAGCCAGATTAAAGAGAGATTATGTTTATGAGAATGGCACATGAAAGGACAAACAGGAAATGCTGAAAACACAATGCTTCCAGCTCTGACTGGCAATTTTGCATATATTGTTTTTAGCTCACCTGGGTTGGAGCATTTGGAGAAGCTGAGGAAATGTTGGTAACTTCAGTGGAATGTCATTTTTTAGAAAAAGGTGAGTGATCTCAGATCGATTCAGAGTCCTGCTGAAGGCGCAGCCACTCTGTTGACCACAGAGCTTCTTATTAAACAGCTTCTCTCTGACAGCTGAGGACAGCTCGGTCTTATCTCTGTCCTCAGACACCCCTTTCTGGGAAAGAGACAAGAAAAAAAAAATAGGTGACTTTATCTCTAGTCATGTAGCAACAGACCAGTTTGACTGCATCTGTGATGTGGATCACAGATCTGGACAATGCAGCAATTAAATTATACTTTTGCAATTTGACTTTAACCAACATTCACTAGAGGATAAAGCCCTCTTTAATCTTTCTGTGTTGTAATTAAGATGAGAGGTGCCTGGAGTTCAGCAGAATTAATCCTTAAAAGCAGCAAAGTCACGCTATCCTCGATCTCATAGAAGGCTCTTTAATTGAGTTTTCTTTGTAATTATTAAAGGTTTATTTGATGGGTTCAATCTAGAGATCAAAGGCAGTCTTGGCCTTTGTTTACTATGAAAAAATGAGTTTTTTTCTGCTCGTTCTTGCAGTTGACCTTTTGAAGGTCAGATTGAGCATTTGTAACAGATTTTCACCAATGACTTTATGTGCATGAGTCCTTCATGAGTGTTGCTGTTGTAGGGTCTTTACAATATAAAGCTCCTTGAGGTTGTTGTGATTTGATGCAATATAAATAAACTGAAAACTGAATTATAAATTCTGTGTTTTACAGTAGAACCTGCTCTGTTGTTTCCACTTCAACTGTTCTGGGTTCAGTTACTTGGAGAGCCTTTGGGGCACTGTAGGACTTGATCACCAGAGGGCGCTGTCACACAGTCTGTTGGGAACCTGAAGATAAACAGTCACCGTCAGTGAAGTCAAGCCTCAGTGCATCCAGTGTGTCTGCTTTGTGAGCGCTCCTAATCTTAACTGTAAAATGCCAGGACAGCTGAAAGGGAGTCGGTAAATTCAGGACTTCTGTTTCAGTTAAGAGGGTTTGAGTCTTCTTATTTTCACCTTGGTTGGCGGCTTTCGTTCCTCTGCATTCAGAGAGAAATATTGTGCTTGTTATACATTTAGTTTTATGTGACAGTAAAGGTAATGGTTTTGCAGATTCAGATGTATAAAACATGATTTTCTTTTCTCAGGGAGAAGAAGGGGGTGGGCGGGATGAAAAGAAAAAGTGAGAGATTAAAATGACTCCCTGTGACCTTGAACAGAACACTCACTTTAGTTGCAGACCAGGGGTTGTAATCACGAGACAATCAAAGGCATTTGGAGAAACGCCTAAATATAAATGGCTTGAATAAGATTTAATAATCATTAAAACATATGTTGAATTACAAAGCACAAAAGCAAAAGTATAACTCCAGTAGCTACTATAAGCTGGAATCATTTCATGTGTTCTATATCTTCAGTGACATTCAGAGAGAGTAACTTTATCCAGCCTTGTTATGATAATATTATATATATCTCTAGACTGCATATAAAACATACACAATGACCAGCATGAAGCGACTCCTCTGGTTGCAAAAAAGACATTTGGATAAATGGAAGACTACTGAAAATTCATTATTATCAGGCTGTTCTAAAAGCTCCTTGAAAAGCCTCCAATTAATGTTAATTCATTAATGCTCCAGCGAGAGTACTGATGGACGAGAAAGAGAGAGCATATTTCTCCCATTTTAGCGTCTCTTCATTGGCTCTCTGTTAAATCCAGAATCAAATCTAAAGTCCTCCTCACAAGGTCTTTAACCCGGCCCCGTCACGAAGACCTGGTATCATATTATGCCAGCAGAGCGTCTCATTCTCACACTGCAGGCTTACTTGCATTTTGTAGAGTTTCTAAAAGCAGAATGAGACGGAGCGCCTTCAGCTCCACTCCTGCAGAACCTGCTCTCAGTTTGGACTCCACTTTTAAGATCAGGCTTCAAACTTTACTTTTTAACAAAGCTGAAAATCAGGGCTGAATCAGTACTGCAACTCATTAAATTGAGTTTTTATTTCCCCAGAAACCCCCCCCCACCACCACCACCACCACCACCACCACCCCAACCAGTTGTGGCAGTTGGCTGCCCCTCCCTGAACATGGTTCTGCTGAAGGTGTCTTCCTGTTAAAAGGGAGTTCCTTGTTCCCACTGTCACCACAGGGGATCATCTCTAACAATGGCTGGGCCTGCACAGAGCATACAGGAGAAAGCTGGACAGGACACCCGCTCGCATGCTGTGAGCTCGGACAGTGACCTGCTCCATGCTCACATGGACTCAACTTATACTGACGCACTACAAGTAAACTGGCAGGAAAAAGACAGTTTAATGATCAGGGTGATTCCATCTTGCATTCTAATATATGTCTCCCATTTAGAAAATTCTGAACTGAATTTACTTTAAAAAAAAGTTATTTGTTCTTCCATTTACAGCTTTAATTAGGCAGAAGTAAAAATATTCATTTTGGCCTTCTGTATTTCAAAAGAAATTCTAAGTGTCTTTTATTCATGCAGTCCACAACTTTTCCTTTTGGCCACCTGAATATTACTATATTTTCTCAGATGTAAATTTGAAAAAATAGCCCAGGGCTGAAGTGGTTAATATAAAAACTCCGACTATTCTTTTATATACTTCTGACCAACAATTAACAAGAGAATCATCTCGTTGAACTTAACTTTATTTTTACAAAATCTCTAATTAGAAAGATTTTTCTAATTAAATTTCCAGTAGTGATAAGGAAACAGCTTTGATAAGAGGCCTGAGCAGAGATAGAGCAGCTAATTACATTAATTACTCCTATACCTGGAGGAGAAATCTGAGTCAATAAGTTCTGCAGCCCTCTAATCTTTTCATAGAATAAAGCAGTAGGTGGGCCGCGGTACAGACTCAGTCTGAGTCAGGTACAGCCACGGGAGAGCTGCGTCTCTTCCTTTGATTTGCAGGAATTAAGTTATTAAACACTCTTAATAAGCATGGAAATGGCTGCTCGTTCTCCATGGCACTGCCAGCCACTGCATATCACAGACCCTTTTAAATGTCCTGCTGCAACTCAAGTGTGAAAGTCAAATACAAAGTCCGGATCTGTATGATCAAGCAAGCAGCAACAAAGCAGCTGTAAAAGGCTTGCTGCCGTGGGTCGAGAGGCATCCACACCAAACCCAGAACCTGCTTACTGACTGAAGAACCCTCAGAGGCCCATCTGGTGGTTCTATGAAATTGTGTCCTCTGATTCTGAGCTTGCATGCTGCTCACAAATATTAACAGCAGACCTTTATAGATGAAAAAGTGCACGGCCTGTTAGAGGCGACCAAGAGTTATGTTACGTTACTGCCCTGCAGACGTTTGTCCAGAAGCCTGACCTGTTGACTTAAAAGTGTACATCAGAATGGAAGAGACGCAATTCAAGAAGCACTGGAAATATTTTAGATGGCAAAGTTAAGAACAAATAAAAGGCTGACTTTGGAAGATGCCTCATAGCAGGCGTTAGATGCCATATAGGGTGTTGTGAATGTTTAATTCCTTGATGTACTGTTCAGTTTATATTGGAGTTTGAGTATATTGTTCCCAATGCAGAAACTGATTTTAGGCAGATAAGGTTTTAAATGCTATAATAATTGGTGACATCACTTTCATTTGAGAACCTCAGCCATTCTTTCAGGACTGAACAATGTGTGTGATCACTGAGAGCGAAGCTGCCTCACATCAGCTATTATGTTGTGTTTAAATGAATGTGAAGGGCCCACAGTGCAGAGACATGCAAGTCAGGTTAACTGGTGATTCTAAATTGGCTGTAGGTGTGAATGGTTCTCTCTCTCTCTCTGTGTTACCCTGCGACAGACAGGCAACCTATTCAAGGGATGATGAAAAGGTAAATGAATCTGAAGAATTTATTGCTCTGTTCAAATGAATTTGCAAACTGTAAAGTATATTGGTGTCAGATGAGATTCTAACCAGCCAATTAAAACATACCGAATCCTATTTATTTTTAGATTTCAATAAATACCTGTTTTCTGATCAATACCAAATGTATCAGGAGTGCAGAAACGCGAGAAGCAGTTCTGAAAGCTGGCTTCTGTCGATGTGTGGAAACATCTGGAAGCTGAATCTCAATTTCAAACCTGATGTGGTCTGGAAAAGCTGGCATAAATCATTACCCTGAGCATCTAGCAGTGATCATAAAACTGATTGTCTTCTTTACAATGGTCACCACGGCCGATAGCTCCGCATATTTGAGTTTGCAGATTTTTATGCCTGGCGCCCTTCCTGATGCAAACCCCGAGGGATTCGTGTCTCCTCCAAGTCTCAGACCGTGGGATCTTCACTTGTTTGGCGAATGTGTCATTGATCATGAGATCCTTAAATAAGTTTAAGATAAAGAAACTTTCTGCAAAGATTCAGAAAAATGCACGTTTTTGGTGCATTTTTAGCGTACAGTTTATGCTGAGCAGGATGATGTGAAACAGGTAAAAAGTGTTCTGTTGGGGAACCCCACAGTGTCTCACTGATCTGTCAGCCTCTCATACTTGACTGAGACAATCTTTTTGCACACATGCCTTAATTGATTCACAGCCTCATTAAAGAGCAGTGATGGGGGCTGAGAGCAGAGGAGAAGGTGACAGAATCACAACGTCCTCTTCTCCCCTGAATAATTCTTTTACTGAGCTTCGAAATCAGTTTTGCCTCAGACTGATAATGGATGTCCAGGCTAACTAAAAATGCACCCCAAAGAGAGCTCAATTGCTGAGCTGAGATAAAGCAGACATGTCACACAAGGAGGAAAATACAAGAAATAAATAAGGCAAAACAAGTCCTGAAGGGTTTTATCAGAAGTTTTTAAGTGTCTGTGTTTTTCTTCGTGTAGGATTATGTGATTTATTTATTTCTTTGGTGAGAAAAGGACAAAATTTGTGGTAAAATTTAGATTAATAAATAGATTATTTAATGGGTTATCTCTGTCTCGTTAACCTTTGCCTGCGTGCTAATGATGTGTTGGATTAAACAATGGGGTCTGAACATGGCAGGCACTACATCTCCTGACCGGCTGTGTGGAGAGACACATTGATCAAAGCATCAGGTACAGGATCCCCAGCACTCCTGCAGCGCTCTGAGTCATCCATCACCAGTGCCTACTTCAGTTCAGATGGCAGCGTCATTTAACATTTTTATAAATGCCTTCTGCTTGGCATACCTGCTCAGGAAATATGTTACATTATGATGTCCTTCACGAGTCACAAGTCACTAAAGGACAAAAAACACGGAAACGTGTCGCGATGCTCGCAAACGTGTGAGGTTAGAATGTTAGAGAAAACAAACGAGCTGGATAGATGAAAACCAAGTAATGCTTTATAGTCAGGTTATTGTCATAAGGCTTAGTTAATAGGTAATAAACTTCTTTTAAGGCTTATTTACACAATACACAAAATTGTTTACCTTATTAAGACTTTATTATGCTTCTTTTGTTGCTTTTTGAGATTCAGACAGGCTTTATTTTTATTTTCCTATAACTACACACTTTTAAGTCATTAGCCAATGAGCATGCTGCCTTTTATACTGTTGATACCAATTATATTCTTTAATCACAAATGGCAACCACGTGCGACTACAAGAGGACATTGTAGTCGTACAAGAGAACAAGCTCTCACGTTTACTAAAATTTCAAAACTTCTAGATTAACATGCAAAAAACAGATTTATCTATGTGTGTGTTTTTTATATATTTTGAACTTGAAGATGCCAAACTGTCCATTCTTTGAATTATTGTGGTTTCATAATGATGCAAATAGATAAATACCTGTTGCACATGCACATTGATAAATGATTAAGCTTCAGATAAAGCTAATGGTCAGTCAGTCACAATCCACACAGGCTTGGTCCAGGTCTGGCATGTGTGGCTGTGCTGAGCAGTTTTTTTTTTTTTTCTTTTGATGAACAAGGATTTGGGACAATTCAATAAACTCCATTTTTCAGGCATAGTTTGGAGAGATATTTGCGTAGGTTAAGATAAGATATAAATTTTGGAAAGTCCAGTTGCATCATTGCTTTGCTGTTGGGATTCTCAATGTGCGTCCTTGGCCGGCATTCCCAGTCTGCATCACTCCTCACTTATCTCAAGCCCACAGTTTGACTTGTTAAATAGCATTTAAAAGAAACTGAACAAAGAGGGTGTTGCTCTGTACGGTAGCTTTTAGGGAAACCTGCAGAAGAAAAAGAAAAACCGTGTGAAACATCCATATTCACAAGTCACTACATTAAATACAGCTGCAATAATTACATGTAATTATTACATGTCAAAATGTGCCTTTAGTTAATGACTCGACAAAAGATTGTAATTATGTTGTACATAAAATTAATCCAAAAAGATTAAGTAAAGACCATATTATTGTTCTAAAACTGACACAGCCATTGTAAAATGTTATTGATATCGCAGAAATACTAATTACACTAATGACACTTTTTCCCTTCGCTCATGTATGGCACATTTTTGGTTAATTTATCTTGTTTTTTTCTTTGTTATACCACTGTATACAGTCAGGTGACTGACATGGACGATTGTTGGTACCATTCTGTTACAGAAAGAAAAACCCACAATGGTCACTGAAATAACTTGAAACTGACTAAAGTAACAATAAATACAAATAAATAAATTTTGAAGAAATACAAATTTATTCAAAACTAAAAAAACCAAAATCAGTCATTGCTGTTGAATTATGGTTAAAGAGAATGATTTAAAAACCAGTCTAATGGTATTTCGGCCGACTCCCAGTGAGCAAACTGCTCCAGCTGTCTCAGCTTTGAAGGATGTCTTCTCCAGACTCCTTGCACAAATTTTCAGTGGATTTAGATCAGGGCTCCTGGAAAGCAACTTCAGAATAGTTCAATGTTTTGTTCATTCCTGGGTGTTTTCACCCGTGTGTTCTAGTCATTATCCTGTTGGAGGACCCATGGCCTGAGACTAAGACAAAGCTTTCTGACACTGGGCTGCACATTTGACCCCAGAATGCCTTGATAGTCTTCAGATTTCATTGTACTCTGCACAGATTCAATACACCCTGTGCCAGATGCAGCAAAGCACCACCAATAACCGAGCCTCCTCCATGTTTCACAGTAGTGTGTTCTTTTTTTTGTTCTTCATTTTTGTGTGTGAACATAGAGCTCCAGCTCCAGAAGCTTTGTGGCTTGTCAATATGCGTATTGCATATTGCGCAAAAACAAAAAAAAGCATGGAGGAGATTCCAGTAGACACAGAAGCCAAAGGGCACAAACGTGGGAGAATACGCCCCCCTTTTGCCGCGTTTCCATTAGTACCTACTCGACTTGACTCGGCATGGTCTTGTTTTGTTTCCATTGCAAGTGAGGAGCACCTCAATGTGGGTGGAGTCGATATAGCAGCGGGCAGTAGTCTCTTGACATAATTTGTATGCGACTCAAAACACAACAATGGATGAGATAGAGGCAAGCTAACATAGCTAATGCCAGTTTACAATCGTCATCATGTGTAAGCCCCCCGTACAATGTTTGTTTGGTTTTTTTTGCATTTTTGGCCACAGCAGCTTTTATCGGCAGTGTAGAGGGGACAGGAAATGGGGGAAAGATGTGGGGGAAGACTTGGAGCAAATTGGCGACAAGCCGGGACTCTAACTCGCGCCGCCCGCACCACAAAGCGGCATATGAATGTGGTCGCCTGCTCCACCCCTCAGCCACCCAGAAACCCCCCATACAATGGATGAAGGTTATCATTGTTAAGTATGAACCCTATACCGCCGAACATGTCAAAATTGACTCAGTGTACTCCAAAAGTGCCGCTGTTTGTGTACTTCTGGCAACAATTACCGTAATAACCCTATGTTGGGTGTGAAGTGCAGTTTCTCAGCTTTCAGAAACAGTTTGAATTTATCCCATAGGACAAACAATCGCGTAATTACGGTAATTCAAAGTTCCTTTGATCGGCCGCCTCAGCGCTCGGTGTTAACCAGCTGTTCATGGCTAGAAGGAGCAGGTAACGGTGCTTCAGCGGCGATCGCCTGGCAGTATAGGGTTAAAATATGTATGCTGTGTGCACGTTTCAGACGGCTCTCTTGTTGCAACACTGCAAACTGTCCGTCTGAGCATTCAACTGAGCCTCCATGTTCTTGAGCCTAAGTTGAACCCGTTCTTTGGCCGAGCAGCACCGGCACCTGGTCAGTGGAAAAAGGGCCTCTATGTGCAGACAAATAAATCGGAAAACATTCAATGAAGTGTAATAAAGGCATGTATCAGGATTATCAGTCTTTTTTTTTTTTTTTTTTTTATTGGCAGTCTCTTCATAGCCATGACTCTATGAAAAGATTGCACTAATCTTCAGGAAGCTTTACTCACACTGTTCCTCGTGTTAAAATGCAAATTGCTTTTTCTTGACCCCTCTGCAGTGGACAGGGACAGCGTGTAGCTTTAAAAGTGCCCTGCTTTTTGCCTCAAAAGGCTGCACACGATGATGCAGCCCGACACTGACAGGGCAAGACAGCTTGGTAGATAATATTGTCCATGGCAACAGAGCAGTCAGCAAATCAGACAAAAATACCAAATGTCATATCTTTAATCTTTAACCCCTGGGGGCTAGGGCCAGCTTTGTAATTTTACTTCATACAAATCTTATATTTTCACATTTCTGGCTTCGTATTTTTTAGTTTTTGATTCTATTAGAATGACTTTGCATAATAAATACATGTAAATACTCTTTATGTATACTATATTGGTCTAGCCTCTTTGCTCAGCCACTGTCTGAATTAAGCTGTTCCTCTAGGGAGCGGTGACCTAGAGGAGAAGAAGAGGGTTCATCACTGAGAGGGTGCTGGTTCAAATCCTTGGGCTGGCATCACTGTGGGCCCCTGGGCAAGGCCCTTACCCCCCAGGTTGCTCCTCGGGCGCTTTCTAGCTGCCCACTACTCCACGTTGTGCTGTGCGTGCTACATACTCCATGTGTGATGGGTTAAACACAGAGACTGAATTTGACTGCATGTATATATGTGACAAATGAAGTTCTTTCTTTCTTTCCAACAGTTTTCTAATTGGCAGATCAAATCAAAAGTTTTGATCCAAGTGGCAACCTCTAGGGCTGAAAAATAAAGGGTCAAAGGGCATTAACTCCAGTGGCCACTTGAGGCAGGCTCTGAAAGCAGGTCAGTCCACTTATTTTAAAATGCTCAACTTTAAAGATAGAAGGAAGATGTTTACAGGCTGGTATAAAATACGGTTTTGGTCTCTGCTAATTTCAACCCTTCATAACAACTGTGTGCGGGATGACTTTATTGTTGTCATGAATTGCGTGTCTTTTGTAGCCTAATGCTAGTGTTGTAGCCACTTGGACTAACAGGTGTTCAGGCACAGGCAGCATGTTGCTGTGTTACTGAAATGGACCTCTCCAGCATGTTTGTGGTGCCTTTTGGAGAATTTTCTGTTTTGCTTTACTTTCGGTGAGTGAAATTCTACTATCTTATTAGCCTGATATGTGTGTTGGTGAATTATACCCATGTGTTTTATGAATGCAGCCTGCTAAATAAGCTAGCTAGCATTATGCCACAATCTTCCCAGTTTCAGTACCTAAGAGTGCCATCAGACTCTACATGTATCAGTTACTATGTTAAATGGCAAAATTAGAAAAAGACTATGACCTGATCAGAAGTGTTGCCAGACATATGTCTCTTCTCTCTGAGAACAACACGGCAGCATGGATTACTTCTGAAACGCTGTCCTTTAGATAAACGAGAACAAAGTGGATCTGTTTGGCCATAACACACAGCACCACATTTAGTGAAAATCAAACACAGCCACAGGACCTGCACACCTTCCAGTCATTAAGTTGACTATGAACTCCTTTGCATACAAAAATATTCCAGTCAAATGTGAGGCCAACTGTTCAACAGCAAAAGCTTTGCAAAAAACTGGGTCATGAAGCAGGACGATGATCCCAAGCACAGCAGCAAATCTCCAACAGAATGGCTGAAAAAGAAAATCAAGGTGTTGCAATGGCCCACTCAAAGGCCAGACCTCAACCCGACTGAAATTCTGTGGTGGGACCTCAAAGAGAGCTGTGCATAAATAAATGCCCGCAAACCTCAATGAACTGAAACAACGATGTAAAGAAGAGTGGGCCAAAACTCCTGCACAGTGACGTGAGAGGCTGATGAAGTCCCAGAGAAAGCAGTTACTGGAATTTCTTCTTCAGAAAAAGTTCACTATATTAGGAAATGCATTTTTGACCCATTATTATTATCATAATAATTGTATTATTACTTGAATTATTTGTTTAGCTTTCACTCCACATGTCATCAATACAGCACAAAGTCACTCCTCACATTTCAAGTCAAACCTTTAATTATATCTGCTAAAAATATCTCGTACATTATCTGACATCCATCAATTCTTTTGATTACATTTGTGACACCTGTTCCTAGCATCCCATATGTCCCTTCTTAGCTGCTCTGCACTGCTTGAGATGGCTTCTGTAAAAACAGACCTGGTGTAATTTGTATAAACGAATTGTCTAAAATATATCACTGTAAAATACGATTTGGTTAAAATGTTGTCATCTTCATTTAAGGTTTGCTTGATGAAGAGTGTAACGTCACATGACTACAGTTTAGTTCAGAGCATGACCTGGCATCAGGCATTGTGGGTCAAAACGAGCATGGATGCAGAGGAAAGATGTAACCTTGTTCTGCATGTGGTCCAAGAGGCGCACACGGTAACGTTCTTTGTTTATATTGTGAGGAATGTTGTTAACGTGTATTTACATGGACAGTGAGAGCAATTTTCAGTAACTTTGATTTTGAAATGTTTCTCTTGTGCTGGCTTGAGATTGTTTATCGATGGACACTCGCATGAGAGTCATTGAAAGGACAGATAGATTTATGTTGTAAATCTTTTATTTTCCTTTCGTTTTCATGGTGTCTGAAGACAAGACAGAGATACAAATAAACCTTCACAGACATCAGTGTGATGCATGGCCAGTGTTTTATTGGACCCCACAGTTACATCAATAAAGGTACCATACTCAGATGAATATAGTCCAGCTTGCACAATGAAATATTAAACTAAACAGCATGTTCGTGGGGTGCTCATGTTCACAGCATACTGACGTAAATCTGGTTTGAATTACTGGAGCTGACAATCGTATAGCAGAGAGCCCTTCTGGGGCTTCCTCTGCTGCCTCTTATCTGTCTGCTAGAGCATACCCAGGAGACACACACATATAATAAATGTGTGTGCGTGCGTGCGTGTGTGTGTGCGTGTCTCCAAAGACTTTTGTCTATGCAGCGGCTCAACAAAGCCATCTTGAGATGTTGCAGAGAAAATTTTAACAAGAGGATTAATGAGAACCAGAAAAAAAATCAAACCAGTGATCAAATTTGCAGCAGTCCGCTGTTAAGCTGTCACTGTGGTTTTTGCTTTCTTTATATTATTCATTCCCAGATTTACAGCTTTGCTCCGCCCCATTTTTTCAGTTATTTCTGTTATTAATATTTTTAAAAGTAGGTCAAACTATCACTAAGTGAATGCAAAGACTTAGATGCCAGGATCCTGATCACATATTCAGATCATGTGTTAATTCTGGATTTTAGTTTGGTCTAACTGGGGATTTATGCTTCAGTGGGAAATCTATGCCATAAGTACGTCATAACCGCAAAACCCGCTGAAACCCTGTGGCATCACCTACGAAGTAAGATGACATGCACCTTCCTAGAAATATGACTCCACATCACATTGATGCAACCCACACTTCTGATTTCATCACAGAAAAACAGACATACTGTGATTGACTTGTTCAGCACCACTGATTCTTCCTATGCATTTCCAGCAACTTTTTTGGGCAGGTTTTGAATTTATCAGTGACAGAATAACAATCATTGCTTCAATATAGGAACTAATAATCACATTATCAATATAAGGACTCACAAATGTCAGCAGATTCCTGGATGGAGAAACTATGGATGTAATGGATGTAAGGGAATGTGCAAAGTGGAAAAACATGAGGGCTAAATATGCTTGCCTTTAAAAAAAAACTGACCACAATAAATAGTGGGGACCCGAGAGGGAAAAAAGTCTGAAATTTAGTTCTTTTCTGTTGTGGCTGGCACTGCATATAAAACAACAGGACCCAACCACAAGGTAATTAATAAATAATGCACCACATACAACCATAAATGCCAGCAATGATGTAGTCCACTTACACAGGCTCTACAAAGACACAGCAGAATTCTAAATCAGCCATGACATGACATCTCTCTCTATCTCAGTCTCTCTCTCTCGCTCACATATCTGTTATAAACCCAACATGCAGATTAACATCAAAACAACTCGTTGGTCAGTGTTCCAACATCTGCAAGAAGCAACTGCTATCGCAACTAGAGACTGATGAGGTATAACATCAATGCTACGGCAAGGGGAGCCAGGACCTCAGGTAAGGGGGGAGATATCACCATCCTCACACTCTGATACTGGGTATCAAGCCCCAACAATTGGTATGTTGAATACCAGAGCAGCTGAACTGAAAGATAAGATCATGGCTAACTTGTAAACCTGAACTCCACCTGAGGGCGATTACCAGGACTACATGAAGTACCCTCTGAAAGTCAATTAAACGATTCAAATGCAGCACTATTGACAATCCCTACCTGACCATCACTGAAACCAACCAGCTGATCTATACCACGGCAGCAGTGATCCTTGAGATTCTTGGCTATAAGATGAACAGCCACAAGGAACAGTACCCTCCATGGAAAAGAGGACTAGAGGCTAAGATCAAGGCAGCACGGAGGGAAGTTTGACTGCTATCAGAGCTGCAGAGAGGTGTGACAGAGAGAGGTACAGCAAGCTGTCCATACCTGAGGCCTTAGAAACTGCAAAGCAAAGACTCCCAGCACCACTTGAAGAGGTAAACAGAAGCCAGGAGAATAAACCAAATGTTCTCCACTGAACCATCAAAGGTGTACTCTCAGTGGCAGGGGAACAATATGAGAACAGCACCTTCTGCTGATTTTCTTTTGCTGGTGAAGATTGTCCTACTTGATTCCTGTGATGGGCTTTACTCCCTCCAATGTTTCTGACATGATGTTTGCATCATCACCACTGAGCCAGGCATCCAGTACTTGATGATGATCACCTCTTTTTCTATGCCTGTATGGTTGGATTTTGATCCTGTCACCCCATTCCTGTGCCAGAGCCACTGATATCATCGTTTAGGACCTACATACATGTAAAGCATATGCCACCCATTGATCATGTCATAATAAGATTTAAACCGGACCCAAAGAGCACACTCAAATGACAGTTTAAATTATTTATTGAAAGCTGCAGGATGGGGAAAGAAACTGTGGAGGGAAGTGAGACAGCTGCTTCAAGGCTGGAGAGTGTATGCCAACTCTGCCAGAAAAGAGAGAGAGTATTAATTTGGGGCTCAGGAGGATCGAAGCATAAAACTGAGTCTGAGATGTGATTTGAATGTCCTTACTTGTCAGAGAGATGAGTGGGAGCTTAGGGGGGTTATCAGTTTGACAGGTGTTTGTCCACAGATTCCCCGGCGGAGCGGAGAGAGAGCGGGCAGGCAGGTGACTGACTGATGAGGTCCTTTCCTTGCTGATTCCTGTTGGCCAGCTGATGTGGGTTGCAGTCCACAGACAAGTCGAAGCATGGATGAGCCAGAACTCCACAACAGGCTCAAACACGATTACTGTGTGAAGAACAGACAAATAATGTAAGCAGCAAAACTAGATTTAACTCTAACAAGTAGAGCGACCTAATTATCGCTGTTGTGGCGAAGACGAACTGCACCCCTCAATCCTTAAATCCACCTGATTGACTGATCAGGAGCAGGTGCTGGAGAAAAGGACCTGTCAGTAAAGGTCCTCCCTGAGGCGGGACAGCAGTGCAATGCCAGCTCAGCTGCTTCACCTGGTAGTGTTAGTAAGAGTGAGAGGGAAAGGAAAACCAAAAAGAGAAGAAGAGCAAAACCCAGCTGTAACCTGTCAGACAGATCACCGCCCCTTCCCTCCCTCTTATGCATCATCAGAACGCTTTGCCAATAATTCTGGGTCAGCTTAGCCCCCCCAGACCCACTGGATTGGTAAATCCACTGGATGCGGGAATACTTTAACAAACACACCACCACAGCATACTCTGGAAAACACAATTGAGTGATTTCTTCAATAGGGGCCAAAGAGGTCAGATAACATGATGGATTCTGCAGACCAGGTAAAAGGTAGTATTGTGCAATGGGCCTGCCAGTCCATTGCAGTATAATAGCAGTGTAAAAAGAGGCCTTGTCCAACAAATTTAACCAAAACTATTACATTTTCTTAAACCTAACAAAGCAACTTTGGTACCTGAAAGTCCAACATCGTAGTTCAGAATTTTGTATAAAAACCAAATGACCTCTTACTGTGAGAACCCAACAGGGCAAAATACCCTCCCAACAAAATGAGATGTTAACAGCATTTAAAACATTTCTGCAACTGTTCTAAATGATCACAGAGGAAATCTGCCAAATCTGATGTCCATCTTTAAGCAACTGAAACTATTTGATTAGATGAAGAAAAATTAAAACAGTGTTTTTCAGCTTCAAATCACATCTCTGCTTTAAATACCTTCCCTTGGACAAACTTCTAGTGGGATGGGTTCGTTTTTTTGTGGTTACTTTTTCATATTGTTTACTGTAGTTTCTTCAGCAGAAGCCCCACTGAAACATGGTTGTGTTTAATTTGAAAATAGACTGAAATTGTGGGTTTGTGTTAAAACTTAAACACTGAAAGAAATATTTGTGTGTGCCCTCACTGGGATAAGGATTTGTTTCAGTGTGTAGGACTGTAGCCTAAGGTTTATATTGTTAACTGGTAATCATGTGACAATGTGGCAGTTGACCCAGCCATAAGCAGGCTGAGGCACCATGAGATTGTTGGCTGGACACGAGCAGGGAGAACTGGACTGGGATGGAAAACAGTTCCCAGGTTTTGGTTCAAAGCCTCAAGGAAGGAGAGGAAAGAACTTGTGGTCTCGGAAGTGGTCAGGGCAGAGGAGGAGCAACATAAGATCAGAGCGCTCAGCCAATGGCAACAGAGATGTTGGCTGACCTGGGAAGGTGTGATCAACCATAAGTTGGACAGACATGTGGAAGATGCCCCAAGCTGGGTTAAGCTTCCTCACGAAGGCCACCTATGACACCCACCCAAGCGCCAGCAACCTTCAGCTGTGGTATGGCTCTGAAGAGAGAAGGATCACTGCTAAAGTCTTGAGAGTGGACCTCCATCGCCAGCTCAAGTTTCCAACCTCTCTACGACAAGATATCATCTTGTGGTCCGCCTCAGCATGAACAATGATTATGGCAGAGCTCACTATCCTGTGGGAGGGAGGGATGAAGGCAGCCTTTGAGAGGAAGAAGGATAAATACTCGGAGCTGGCAGAAGAGGCAGCGCAGGGGAGCGTTTGGCTGTGGCTAAGAAGAAAGGACGAGGCTTGGGGGAAGCAAGGATTTTAGGGCCGGCTGCAGGTGCGGGAGGGCAACGTCCCTGTCCATTTCTCCACCACGAGATGTTCCAGCATCAGTGGAGCAAAACGCCGATGAGTGGTGGTTCCAGGCTAATGACTCTGCAATTGACCCATTGGCATTGTCAGAGATGCAGGCAGCAGTGCCCAGCAGGTAAGCCATCACCTGTGCTTACATGTAACAGAGGTAAAAAAAAAAAAAAATCTCTATTAAAATTTTCTTCAAAATGCATCTGCTCATGTTGCATGTGAACAGTTGGGGCTACTTGTCGGTTAAATAATGCAACTGCATTGTTAAGATTCTCCATCGCTGCACTGTAGGTGCCTCAAGCAAGAGACAGTAATTCCAAGCTGAAGGTGGGTGCACATGAGCAATATTGCAATCCATATGTTTAATACTAAAAGAATGTCTCATTAGCAGCTGTTAAAAATGCACTCTTATTGTAAGCAGTACTAGCATGTATTCTGAAAGTTACAGACATCCGTGTGCACATGTAGTAACTTTACCCACGAGTAGCACTTTTGCCAGCATGTTGAGCTAACATTAGTTAGCTAGTGGGTACTTGCTGACTTGCTCCTGACTGAATGTTTTATAGTAATGTGAGATTATTTATAGCCTAGTAAATTATGGAATACATGACCATCAGTAGAAAATGTAATAAAATAATGTTCTTCATCCCTAAATGCTAATATGAGGGTTTTTTTTTTTTACATTACACCAGTAAGTATGTTGTATTTCATGTGACATAAAATGATTATTTAGTTTGAGCAAAATTAAAGTCATTAAGTTAATGAGTTATTACTGTTAGTCTAAAAGAAAATAAGTCAAATTTCTCAGGTAATGTATGAAAAATTGCTCCCACTATATGATCACACATTTGGTTTGAACTAAAACTGAAGACTTTAACAACATTGTGATGTCAAAATGTGAACTAAAAGCAAAAGAAAATAATTCCAAGCTGCAGACCTGAATGTTGCAGTTGGATAACATCCTCACTGTTGCGGATGACTGTATGTTGTTGATAAAGAGGGAACCAGCGTAAGAGGAAGTCCTGCGTCAGTGTGTCGTCCTTTCTGCACCACACACGTAAAGATCCAAAATAAACCCACATTCTCATAGAAGATAAATTGTTGTGGGCTTATTATAATTTACACAGCTGTTCTTTCTTAAGATGCAAATATCAATTATCAACTGAGTTCTACTTCAGAAAAAGTAGGCGATGAAACTTTTAATTTAGTGACACATAATTTATGACTCAAAACTTATGTTAGCACTAAGTCAATTTTTCTTTACTCTAAATAGCATCTGTATCCAAACTTAGAGGGAAAGTGTTTTCACTGAGAGTAATGGGAGTAAAGACTGGGCCAGGAAAGGTGCAGAAAGAAAATCACGTTTCCAACCTTTTTCGACCTTGATCTGAACACATCTTCACCTTTAGACCCAGGCTGTAAAGAAAATAATTTTCATTTTAGCTGTGGAGTGACTTGGATTCGTCTCCAGATCAATCAATTAGCTTGTCCTGGCAATTTAGCTCAGAGGAGAAAAGGTTCCAGAAGATTATTTATCTGTTGTCAGGACAGCTGTCAGGTGACGGGACAACAAACGGTGGCCATGCGTACTCTGTGCATCCAGCAGAACCTGCTGGCTTGTCTGCGACACAGCTCTGGGAAAAAGGTTAATAAGGATATCTCCTCTTTACTGAAGCGACAGCGCTGTCACTTTTCCTGCAAGCGAGCCTTGAACAGGTCTTTGCCACATGCAGCGCAGGAATATTTTAGAATATTAATTGCACACTTAGTATGCTGTTGTCATATGGCTTTTATTAGTATTCCATCAACTCAATGAGGCGTGAAAGGGCCAGATGCTGTGTCCTCATCTATCCTATATATATTCTTGCCTTTTGTCAGTTATTAGTGCAATGAATGTCAGTCTGCTCATCACTTCAGGGATCTGATGTCATGTACTTATTAATTGGAGCAGTGAGTTAAAAAAATAGATTAATAACGTGTCTGTTCTAAAGTGCATTGTCAAGAAGGTGGCTCATGTAGCTACGTTGTTGGCTAGCCATTTCTGGTCCAAATGGTTTCAAAATTTGAACAAATACCGAGACACTGCTGAGAGGTAAAAAAAAGGTTAGATTAGTATAAACACATCAGCCCAGTGACGATGTAGGAAGAGGCTTCAGCTGTTCTCAATAAAAGTTCATATTGAGGGTCTCAGATGAGCAGAACACCATCATATGATAGGAAGAATACGCTGAAAACGGACCAAACTTCAGCCAAGAGAATGAATGAGGTGATCCGTCTACAACATTAATATGTTGCTGCCTTGTTTGGATTGCTCACTATAAAAAATCATTGGGCCTATTCCAGGAAGCATGTTCAACAAACTCTGATGCTGCGTCCACATGTAAACAGGTATTTTGGTAGGCGTAACTTTATATGTGTTTTTGGCCTTTTGTCCCGCGGTGTTTTGGATCACTGAAAACAGGCTCTCAAAAGCTCCAGCCAGGATGAAGATGTTCAAAAACTCTTTTTTCTACATGTGGACAAGAAAATAGAGATTTTGTCTCTATTTTCTCAGAGGTTCTCCCTTTATGACATCAGACTGTGCACCCTGTTTTTGTTTGTTGGCTTTTGATTGCCAACATTTATTCAGTTATTTCAATTTCACTTCACGGATATTTTTCGAAACAAACTTGGAGAATCCCTGTTTTAAAAAAATACCTGTGTATGTGTGGACATAATTTAAAAGCAAACCTAGAGTTGATTAACTCTGAGATCAGCAACCCATCATCAGTGGAGTGCCAGTACCAGGATTCATCATAGCAATGGGTAAATAAAGAGTCTCCATTTTAATCTAGTGGACCAAGGAATATGAACATGTAAACATGAATTTATCATAAAAAGCTGGAGGCAGGAATTCACTTGGACCACTCTGTCATCATCAGAGAATCAAAATATGCTATAAAATATATAATTTTTATACTGTTTGTGGTGATCATTTACCCAAATTAGATCAATCTGGAATTGTAATTTTACATTTGATTTTTAAAACTAATTGTTCAGCTGTAACCTGACAGAGATCTGTGATATATATATATATTTTTTGCAACAGTTTATGACGATGTCATTGTTTTGAAATAATTATTCAGTAAAAATGTAATAATCTCACTTTTATAGAGATTTTCATTTATTTCTGTCATTACTGGATAAAAATGCTTAATGAGGTTTACAAAAAAACTCTGCTAATGTTTCCCAGTTTAACCATTTCTAATGTGATCTGCTATTAATTGTCAGTTTTGTAATAGTTTCACATTTAAATGAAAAGAAATGCTGGACAGATTTCTCTAAAGTCTTTAAAGCAGATTTGTTTAAAGCTCCAGGTGTAAAGTTTTATCAGCAAGTGCAAATATACTGTGACAAATGTCTAAGCTTTTATACATTTTAAAAATTTCAGTGTATAAATTTTTTATACACTGAACTCATCCAACAGGATGAGTTGGGAAATGACCGAAGCTGAACTGGATCTGGGCCTGATCCAGTCAGAATCCATGATCCTTATCCATTTTGGATCCGTCCTGCCGTGCAAGTGGAGTTCAAACTAGACATGATTTGCTAAGCTGTTATTGAGCATGTGATACTGGGCCGGTTCTGGGTTGACCCACTGAGACTGATTTAGGTGATTTTCAGTGGAAAATATGTTGAGATTCAGACTCTGAATTTCATACACCTACCTTTCAAAATGTTGCCACCATTTAAAAACTGAATATCAATCTGTGAACACATGTTAACGTTAAATGTTTAGAATACAGACTGTCTGCAGGCTGCATTTAAAACGTCAGAGTCAGAGTGTTAGAAAAGATGGAGACTATGGATTTCATTGAGATGAAATTTAGGCAAAAGTTCATCTAATCACTCATCTACCTATTTTTCCAGGTGTTGCGCTGCTTCTCTATTTTACATCACTTCCTCTTTCCCACGCTGTCAGAATCAGTGCTGACTTCATCACTTCTAGTCCAGTCATCTTTCTGCCCGCCTTGCTTGAGCCAATCAGCCTCCACTCAGCTTTAAATATCACTGCTCATCTGTCATTCTCCCTTTCAGATTCATTTGTGCAACCTTATTATTTATTATTATTGTACAGCGCTTTGGGACTTTTTGTCTGTGAAAACCACTATATAAATAAACTTTACTTACTTACTTACTTACCTACAACCCCCCCCTTCACCATACAAGAGGCCCTTCCAAGCCTCTATCTTGGTATCCACCCCTGGAGTCACCAACATCTAGACTCCGGGTCGGTTCTGCCCAAATTCCTGTCTCCGCTGGGATTTCATTTTGCTTCAATGGGCCATCGGAGTCTAATCTTGAATTGTATTTCTTATCAATAAATCATGTTCAATTCCTCCTAATGATCTCTCCTTATCGAATTGATTTGAAATCTGTGATGTAATCACTGTCTCTGTCCTTATATAGTGATGAGTGAATGACGGTAAAAGCAGTCATGTTACAAATGAATGTACAAGTACACAAATTAACAAACTAACATCTAACTGGGATTTCAGTATTTGCAAAAATATAAACTTCTGCAAATTAATTTGTTCCCCTTTGAGCTCTGATTGCAACTTAATGAATCTGAGTGTCAGTCAGCTGGTTCGGGTGCAGCGGGAGGGGAGGAGTCAAAAAGAAACTCTTTGTTGAAGAAAACCTGCCAGTGAGCAGATTCTCAGGCCAGTAACTAAATCAGAGCTGATGTTAAACCCAGAGATTTCCTCATCTCACCATTAACAAACCCAGAGTTGTTAGCCAAACCTGCTTCCTGGAATAGAGCCCTGACCCAAAGCTTATGTTCACACTGAAATCTTAATTGGCCTGAGAGTGAGTGATCAGATTTTTGATGTCCGGGACACCGTGAATCCATCGGCTGCGGTGCACACTGTGAGTTCTGCACACGGATCTCACTAATAAAAAGCCAGAGGGGCCTGAGAATAACCATTGATCACACTATGTAACACAATGGTTGTCTTGACAAGCAAGTATTATTTTCCAACTCTTTATATTGTAAAACAATATAAAATGTCCATTATTCCTGTCAAACTGTGCTTTTGTGGATTTTGAGAGATTTTTTGAGCCAGAATCGCTACATTTCCTTGAAGTGTTTGGTTGAAAATTGTTTTTATTAAATCAAAGAAGACACGGAACATGTTAAAAAGCACAACCTCAGTGAACACAGTAGAAGCTTGGTCCTCTCACAGGGTTGATATGTCATCACTTAACAAGCGGATACTGTCAAATAGTATTGACCTTAACCAACAGTAAATTATGTAAAATTAGAAAGCAATGAACTAACCTGGAGGGTTTTAGCCATCAGACTATAATAGAGCTACCAATGTATCTGGCATTTGTTGCTTAATCACACCCAGGTCAACTTTGTTGTTTTGTACTTAGGTATACAGATATCCATGAACCCTGCTTTCTATCGTTCCAAGCAACATGTATACAGTACATGCTGGTCTCCCAGGTACAAGGTACACAACATACAGTACATACTATAGTGCAGGACAATTCTGGGCGATGCTAACTTGCACATGCAAATGTATGATAACTACAATTCATATAACAACTGAGGATGTCATTAATAACAATGGGTTTCTTAAAATGGTAAAAGGACTGGCCACCAAGTCACACACATTCATACAGTGCTTTTATCTATGCCTAAGCACTTTATTCACTCACACTCACACACACACACACACACACACACACACACACACACACACACACACACACACACACACACACACA
>JAVDPK010003017.1:264224-282701 GCA_034780415.1 Cichlasoma orientale | reverse complement strand
ACACACACACACACACACACACACACACACACACACACACACACACACACACACACACACACACACACTCCAATAGATGCATCAGTGCCAATGGGGGATTCAGTATCTTGCCCAAGGATACTTTAGCGTGCGGACTGAAGGAGTCAGGGATCAATCCACTGGCCTTCTAATTGACAACCCACTCTACCACCTGAGTCACCAAGCTCCTTTAAATGAGCAATCAGAATTTCAGTAGCTATAGCAGCTTAATCTTTCAGAGGGTTGCAAAAGAGAAGCTCAAGCGTATTTCAGCTGATGCTGGGTGAGAGATGCACTCATTCACATCTACTGAAAACTTTTTTCTTGCAGCATTTGCAGTGAAACTAACCACTGCAGTACTGCGCCACTCCCACTATCAAAATCTGAACTTGATAATTGTGGAAAACATCATCTACTGCAATGAGTTCAGCTCCATCTTTGAATTTGTTTCTAAAAAGAGAGAACTTTACATTAATGCTCTATTTCTTTAATGAAGTTGGAAGAAAATGTGTGTTTGATTCCATTTTATCTCTTTTTATCAAGCCAAGTAAGCCCTGAACTATATTATTGGGTGAAAAGGAGATTGCATTTTGTGGAAAGAAGCTAATACGGTGCAGGAACAAAACTTAATGCATCACTGAAACAAATTATCTTGTTAGAACAAGATCTGCCAGTAAGATCAATATAAAGCTGTTACCATAATAAACTCATTAAATTCACATTGTTATAACTTTACACATGTTAAGGCCTTTGAACAGTTCTGTTCCTATTTAATACATTCATTTATGTTGGTTTATAAGTCATTTTTATGCCCTAACTGCTTGTTTGTGTTTTGACATCTTATTTCCTGGGGTTGACATACTGATGTTCTCCTGTAAAAGTGACATTCATTTACAAGTTTAGTTCGCTTCTGCACCCTGGTGCTTAGTGATTTACCTCAGGGGAAGTGACTTTTACAACAGTGTTGGAGGTGAGAGTCAATGAAGCACATGAGTGTAGGTCTTCAATAACATTATAACTCTCTTTTACTGCACTCCAGAGCTGTGAGCTGGTGGCTCAGAGCCAGACAGTAGATGCAGTGCCTCCATTTCTCCTTCAACACTGTCACTATCACAAGACTAGTCTTCTCAGGAAGAGCTGATAACCATCAGCAGCACTTTCTTATCTGATGCCTTGCCTTGTTACAGCCACACTTTGTCCAAAATGAAAGAAAAAAAAATGCCTTTCTGGCCAACATTAATGTTGGATTATTGCACTTCCTGGAATGAAAGTACCGTATGTGAACAGACACAGTAAAACATCGTTTTCCTCCGTTCTTTTTAATTACAGTCGTCCTTCGCTATATCGCGGTTCACTTATTGTGGCTTCACTGTATTGTGTTTTGTTTTGTTTTTTTGCGTTTTTGGCCACAGTGGCTTTCATTGGCAGTGTAGATTGACAGAAAGATATGGGGGAACACGCGGGGCAAGCTGCCGACAAGCCGGGATTCAAACTCACGCTGCCCGCACTGCATAGCGGCATTTGAATGTGGTCAACTGCTCCACCCCTGAGCCACCCAGGCGCCCCCCTGAGCCAAGTTGCAGTATACTTCACTGGTGAGTACCCATATAAAATTTTATATGTTGTTAAAATTTCGTAGGTTTAAGAGTGTAGAAAGTGTTTAAGAGCATATGAAGTGTTTATAAGAGTGTCGGAAAGGTTTATAAAGCCTTAAAATATAAATAAATAATAAGTCCTGACTGATCCTGTCTCTGAGTCATGAAAAATTTGCAGTGGAAACAATTAGTTTCCACTGTTTTTTGTGCACAAATATCTATAAATCTCTTTTTGATAAAGATTATATTAATTTTGCTGTTTCAGATCTGTCAGTGAAGTCACAAGAATTTAATCAACTCAGAGGAAAGACTGCTGCAGTTTGTAATTTTGTAATTAGATTTTTTGCAAGAGGCAAAAAGGCCCCATTCTATGAGATCTTCAACACCCACCTCAGGCAGAATTTCAACAGTATTCCGAGATATGATCTCTCCAGCGTGTCCTGGGTCTGCCCCAGGGCCTCCTCCCGGTAGGACATATTCGGAACACCTCACCCAAGAAGCTCGCAGGAGGCATCCTACTCAGATGCCCAAACCACCTCAACTGGCTCCTTTCGATCTGGAGAAGTAGCAGCTCTACTCTGAGTCCCTCCCAAATGACTGCATTCCTCACCCTATCTCGGGGAGAGGTCTGCCAACCTTTTGAGGAAGCTCATTTCTGCCACTTGTATCTGTGATCTCATTCTTTCCGTCACTACCCAAAGCTGGTGACCACAGGTGAGAGTGACATAGTTCGACCTGTAAATTGACAGCTTTGCTTTCACGCTCAGCTCCCTCTTCACCCCGACAGACTGGTGCTGCATCCGCATCACTGCAGACACAGCCCCAATCTGTCTGTCAATCTCCCGCTCCCGTCTCCCTTTGTGAACAAGAACCCAAGATACTTAAACTTTGTCCAAACTCCACAGCTCGTCCCTGAGCCAGACTGGGGACTCCATCCTTTTCTGGCTGAGATCCATGGCTACAGACTTATAGGTGCTAATTCTCATGCCAGCTGTGTCACACTCAGCTGCAACTGCTCCCCTGGGTGCTGGAGTCCACCACCGGATGAAGTCAACAGGACCGCCACCAAGAAGTTGTTTAACCACTTCAGTGACCTCACCCTCAGTGATGGGCAAGTCATCCCCAGACTCTGCTTCTGCTACAGAAGGTGTGTCAGTGGGATTAAGGAGGTCCTCAAAGTATTCCTTCCACCGCCCGACTATAGCCTCAGTTGAAGTCATTAGCACCACATCATGTGAGTAGAGCACCATTTTTCTCGTCTGAGTTGTCTGATGGTTTGCCAGAATCGCTTCGAGGCCATCCGAAAGTCTTTTTCCATGGCCTTACTGAACTCCTCCCACACCTGAGTTTTGCTTCAGCCACTGCCCAAGCCACATTCTGCTTGCCCTTCTGGTACCCATCGGCTGCCTCAGGAGTCCCACAAGCTAATCAAGCCCAATAGCTCAACCTCATGCATTAGCTCAGGCTCCTTCCCCACCAGAGAGGGGGCATTCCCGATAGCTAGCCTTGACAGCCAGTCAGTCTGCCAGGGCCTCTGCCCTTGGCCACCTCCTGACACACATAATACCCGACCCCTACCCCTCCTGCAGGTTTGCCCATCTAGTCAGTGTGTGTTTTGTGGACTTAGAGAAGACATTTGTTTGCATTCCTCAGGGTATCCTGTGCAGAGAGAGTTTGGTCTGCATTGCCGGTACTGAGATGGACTCATTTCCGGTGGGTGCTGGACTCTGCCAGGGCCCTTTCTGAACAAGTATACTGCAACTTGGATTCTGTTCATAATTTTTGTCAAGGAATGGCTGTGTGGCAGACAGTAATAGGACCCCAATGCAAGATTCAGAAGACAGGACTGAACTTAAGTGCAGCTTATTGCTGGATCACACAGGGTAAATACGCTAAATATACACAGAGCTGGACAGGAGCCAGAAATATATTAACTAGGAAGCTAGGAAACAACAAGGGAAAACATGGAACAAGGGAACACACAGTGAGAGAGGAACCAAAGGTGAAGACACCACAGAACTGACAAGGACACAGACAATATATACACACACGAGATAATCAGGGAGTGTGAAGACAGCAGGAGAGAACAGGTGAAACTAACCACTGAAGACAAGACAAGGGAAACAAAACTAAGTGCAAAACACAATATGGTCCAGGATTGAAGGGAAATACAAAAAGCGAATAACAATCCAACAACAAAAGCAAGCAGAAAACTAAGGACACAGAAAACAGAAAGAGAGATACGACTGGAAGGAAGATCTAATAAACCTGACACAACTAAACAAAGGAACCGAACAACCGTGGGGAAAGGACACAGTGAGACAAAAAAGACACAGGGACAAAAAGATGGAAACAAAACCAGACAGCGAAACACAAGGGAGACAGGAACACACTGGGACTCATGAAATATAATATACACAGTAACCATGAACAGAACTAAACATAACCCAAACCCTAGGAACATATATATTAAAAAAACGTTTAACCAGCAACAGCAATAATAAGACATTACAAAACTCTGGATCCTAGACCAAGAGATCTTGACAATTTTTATGGACAGAATTTCTAGGCATGGCCAAGTGACAGAAGGCTTCTGCTTTTTGTGGATAATGTGATCCTGTTGGGTTCATCGGTTTGAGGTCTGCAGCTCGTGCTGGAGCAGTTTGCAGCTGAGTGTGAAGCAGCAGGAATGAGAATTAGAACCTCTAAATCTGAGGCCACGGTTCTCAGCCAGAAAAGGATGGAATGCCCACTCCAGGCCATGAATGAGTTGCTGCCCCAAGTGATGGAGTTTACGTTTCTTGAGATCTTGTTCACAAGTGAGGGAAGAAAGGAAAAAAGAGACTGACAAATGGATTGTCAGTTGAACTGTGCAGTGATGCAGATGCTGTACTGACATTTGTGGTGAAGAGAGAGCTGAGAGTAAAAGCCAAGCTGTCGATTTACCGGTCAATACCCTCACAAGCTTTGGGTAGTGACTGAAATAATGAGATCATGATTTAGCTGTAAGTCAACACGTGCCAAGGATCAAACACATCAGCAATGACCTCAGAGAAAGAATTGGAACTGCCCATCAATCTGAGAATGGGTTATAAGGTTTACAAGGCCATTTCCATGATCTGAACTTCTTTTGCAGCCATGGACCTGGGACCTGGTCATTTGTCATAACCTGCGCTGGTTGTTTTTTACCTGGCCTAGTAGGGCAAGCTGTCTCTCCTCCCCTGTGGGCCAGAATTCTGAGGTTCCTGCTCTTCAGTCTACTCACCTGGATCTCATCAGGCTTATCAAGTGCACTATAAAGGGACCAGTTTTTGCATCCAGTCTGTGCCAGATTGTCTGCCTCATTAGAGTGGTAATTCAGCTCGTGCTCTATATTTGCCTGCAGCAAGAATAGTTCTCAGCCTCTTTCTGGGTTACTTCAACCACTTCCTGTGCCACATAGGCCAGGGTCACATATAGCTTTGAACTTTGTTACTGGTTTACCAGCAAGACTGTAATTCTCTCCATAATCCATCAGTTCTCTAAAGCCACTCACTTTGTGGCTCTAGAAAAGCTCCTCTTTGCTACTGAGACTGCTGACTTCCTGGTAGAGAATGAGGCTCCTGCTGAGGTTGTGTCGGATTGGGGACCCTGGTTCGTCTCTCAGGTATGGAAGACCTTCCGTTCAGCTCTGGATGCCAAGATCTGCCTTAGTTTAGGGTTCATCCTTAGACCAATGGGCAAATTGAGAGACTCAAGAGTTAGACGCTGTTCTCTGCTATGTCGTTTCCCAAGATCCCTTCTCTTGGAGTTCTCAGCTTCCATGGCTTGAGTACTCATACAATGCTCTAACATCCTCTACTACAAGACTCCCTCCATTCAAAGTCTCTAGGACACCAACCTCCTATGTTCCCCATGCAGGAACAGGACCTGGTTGTTCCCTCGGTGCAAAATCATCTCCAGAGGAGTTGTTGGGCTTGGGAACGGACCAAGGCCACCCTTCTGTGCATCTCGGATTACAACCACCATCTGGCAGACCAGAGAAGGACCCCGGCCCCAACGTACTCTCCAGGTCAGGAGGTTTGGTTGTCCTCTAAAGCTATCCTATATAAATCTGTGTCTAAGAAACTAGCCCCTCGGTTCATTGGCCGCTTTGAAATAGGCTCAGTCATTGGTCCCTTGGCTGTGTGCCAAAAACTTCCAGCATCTCTAAGGGTTCACCCTACCTTCCATGTCTCCCAGATCAATCATACAGGGTGCAGTCATGGTCTGTCTCATCCCGATGGCACATTTACTTCCTGCTAAGCAGTAGTGGCTCACACCCAACAAGGTCAAGATAATAGCCATCATGACAGACACTGGCGCCACCCAGGTCCTTGGGTTAAATAAAAATGTCTCTGCCTGTTGTGGCAAATTTTTTAATCTTAGGTTACAAGAGGAAAACCTTAATCCTCTTATGTTAAAGATTTGCTGGTCCAAAAACACGCTGGGTTTCAGTTCTGCAAATTGGGCATTTTATTCTCATATTGACTAAATTACTCATTCATAAGTATTTACTGACTACTGCTCAGTTTGCACTGGAAGAGTCTCAGTCATTTCTATCAGCATAATTTAAAAAGAAAAAAAAAGCACAATTTTTACACATAAACTTAATAGATTATAGTCCATTTCACATCCATATGGGGCACACTAACAAACATACACAGTCTGACAGTTCATTAGAGTTTCGATTGGAATCTGTGGCAATACTGCATGTGGCAGATGTACTTTGTCTTCAGTAGGATTGTAGAGGATAAAAATTTAAACCACAGCCTTTGAACAAGCAGACATTTAAGGCCTTGTCAAAATGAGATAGGGCCCACTGGCTGAACCCTGACGGGTGACGCCGTCTCCCTCAGAATTCGTCCTCTTACTCACAGCAGCCTCCCTACAAAGCAAAACAAGCTATGAACAGATAGCTGCTCAGTAACTGTACAAAGTTATATCTCTGAGGGCTCTGCCCTCTTTTTCCTTATGGTTCATTCAAACATTAAACAAAATGTGAGCTTATCAAAAATATACAAAAAGTAAGGTTTGCACATAAAGGCAGCTTAATATTAGTATTTATCTGGTTTTCATTGTTGGGATTATTTTTAGTGTCAAGTGTATTTTAGTGTGCATTTCTTTTGATTGAACAGTGTAATTGTATCACTCTGTAACATGTAACAGTTACAGAGTAACAACAACAATTTTTGCTGGAATTATCAAGGCAGCAGTGCTTTGCTTCACATTGATTTTAAAGTGTAAAACAGAACCAGAGCCAATCAAGGAGAGCCATTCCACTTATTAATCCCATTTACAGAAAATAGATAGAATTCAGCCTTCAGAGGATGATCACAAACGCTAACATTGTTGGTAAAGTAATGCTTTATGAGAGGACATCTTGGCATGAAACAGCTACTTAGACTTACTTGTTGACATTTTTTCACTTCAAAGTGTGGTTGTGGTGGTTGAAGGTGACTGAGCTGAGTGTTTTGGCTGGCTCCACCCTGATTGGAAACCAGATGTGAGCAAGAAGTGGGTCTGATGAACTTAATATATGACCAATGTATGACTGTAAACTAGTGACTGACCCCATAAACGTATCAGGAAAGTGTTTACTGAGGACACAAAAGGGAGCCCTTTTCAACCTCTAAATGCATGCTCAGCTTTTACATTGTCTATGGTCTTAGCCCCTTGTATTAAAACATATTGAAAATTGCCAGAAGAAAAATGTTTACCCCATATACTTTGCATTTGAATTACAGCTCTATAGGGCTCCATTGATTCTACCTTTAAAACCAGACATGCATCCTGCCACTCACCCATGAATGGATGGAATGAATAGTATTAATCATTTACACTCATTCTCAGAGGTTCTCTGCTAGTACTTTGATTAGAGCTGTTTGAGCTAATGTTAAAGTGTTCCAAATCTGCCTCACTATAAGAATCTCTAGAAATTTAATGGTGACCAGCAGAAAACCACCACACTCGCACTGGAAATAGGGATCACAAGAATTTATTCTTTTCAGTGGGCTGGAAGTACAATTCTGGCCTGCAGTCCAGGGCCCAAGGACACCACAGTCAGGGTTATCTGTCTGGTCATAGACAGGAAAAGGTGGTCACTCAAGGAATTAATCAGTCAATCACATACTTGGATTGTGTTTATTAAGGTGGGTGAGCTTTCACCCACCTTAATAAACCTTCATCACCTTAATTCAGTTAGATTTTCTGCTGTTGTTTTTTTTTAGTGTCTTAATCAAACCTCAGCCTTCAAGGTTGAAGGTAATTTGGAAATGCAAAAAACTGCAGTTCCTCTAATGGCCACTTCAGGCTGGCTCAAAAAGTGAGTCTATCCCCATAGACCCCCATGTTAAAATGCCCAATTTCAAACATGAAATTATCATTTTTACAATCCGGTATAAAAATGGCTGATATCTTCCTTCATAGCAACAGAACAAGGGTGACCAATGGGTGATGTCATGATGGCTACATCGTTTTGTTTTGTTTTTTTTCTTCTTCAGTCTATGTCAGTGGCTACTTAGACTTTCTGAATAAGTCTGAGGGTGAGCAGCCACTTGGAGTCCACTTGACGTCTACCATCTGGGGCGCATGTGCAGTTAGTGCAATGTAATGTAAATTCTCTGCGGATAGAACTACGGGGTCAAAAAAAAAAAAATACTGGCAGGCACACGGATCCACATGGACCCTCATAATTAGTGTCTGATGACAAAAGTTACTTCACTCAAAATTGCAGATGCAGAACATTGAATCAAGGCCTAAGACTGGGAGTTTTTATTGTATAGTCATACCTAAAATCTGCCCACTGTCATGGTCTTGAACATGGAACTATGAGCTTTTATATTTGACAGAAAGAATGAACAA
This sequence comes from Cichlasoma orientale, assembly GCA_034780415.1. NCBI lineage: Eukaryota > Metazoa > Chordata > Actinopteri > Cichliformes > Cichlidae > Cichlasoma > Cichlasoma orientale. Next base: position 274,206 of record JAVDPK010003017.1, on the reverse strand, counting down.
CTTCTAGTTAGTAGTCTTTTTTTTTTTTTTTGCTTATTTGCTGCAAGCTCTGCATTATCACACAGGCCTTGATGTTCACAATGAGATACACAGCTCTGGCATGGCACTAACTGCATCACATTTAGATGTTAATAGCTGTTGGGTAAATTATTGCCATTTATAGCTATTGCCATTTATAGCTCCACCAGAGGAAGAGATCCAATTTTAGTTAGATTCTTGATTGCAAGGTCAGTGACAGTTTCATGCCGGCTGCCAGTTAGTTCCATCAGTGTCATGGTAATCAAATTATGCCAGTGTGATTGTTATGAGTAAATCCACATTACTGAGTATAATTTTTTACTGCACTGACGTCCTGTTCAGTGCATATTCCCTGTTACAGCTCTTCCCATTGTTATCCTGCATCGGTTTGCAGAGATAGGATGGTAAACTGCTGGAAATGAATGGTGAGTCCAGAGCACGTTCACTATTAACCTTGAGGGAACCCGGTCTGAGTGATGTTCAGTGACATCAGCCGCAGAAGGGTTAGATGTTCACACAGATTCAACTGTTGCAATCACCGCAGTTGCATAATAGCTGCACAAACAACAGGCCTTATTCTGCAGACATCCATCACTATGGAGAATGAACAAGAAGCATATGAGCAATAAAACATTCTTATCCTATGAAAATGTATCGTCTGCCACTTCCTCACGAATGAGGCGTGGGTAACTCACCCAGGAAGGCCCTATTTATGCAGAATGATATACACACTGTTTGGAAAAACATACTGCTATTCACATGCGGACTGTTTTATTTTTTTTAAAGAAGATCTGATTTGGGCACGACACGCAAAATCACACTCTGCCAGCTTTAGTTTTTCTGTTATACTTGCCTTTTGATGATGGTTGATTAAAATACGTAAAACATGAAATATTTTGCAAACGTACATGGTATGTGAGGCAAAAACAGGGTTTGTAAAATTCTGATAAGCTTGAAAATCAATATTTGGTATGACCACCTTTTATTCTTCAACAAAGGCTGAACTCCTTCTTGCAGTTTCTTTGAATAGTCTTCAGCAAAGGTTCCTTAGCGCGTCTTTGGATGTTGGCTGCCCTTTGTACCAATCTCTGTAAAAAGGTCCCACACTGCTAATGTTGAGGTCCGGGCTCTACATGGTACTGAATGGCGTATTAAAACTCCACATTACCATGCAAAGCCTCGAGCCACTCATTCTTTGTATTTTGCTAGGAAAATGGCAAATGGGTGAATATATAAGGCAAAAGCAAAAGTAGCTTGAAAGTCAATATTTGGTAAGGTCACCTTTTACTCTCTTTGCAAGCATTCTTGTAATTTCTTTAAGTAGCCTTCAGGAATTGTTCTCCTGGCCTCTTCTCTGGGTGTTGGCTGCTTTTTGTTCTGCTCTCTGGCAAGATGATCCAACAGTGCTTCAATAATTTTGAGTTCTGGGCTCTGAGAAGGCCAACCCATAGTATTCCATTGTGTTTTTCTACCCAGGTATGCTTTCACTGCAGCGTCAGTGTGTTCTGGATCATTGTCATGCTGAAAGAGGAAACTGTTGTCAGATGCTTTCTGGATAGGATTGCATGGTGGATCGAAGTCTAACAATACTTTTCTGTGTCCATAATTCCATCAAATTTGAGAAGATCCCCAACACCACCAGCTGAGCTGCAGCTTCAAATCATGACGGAGCCCTCACTGTGTTTTACAGATGGCTGTAGACACTCACTGTTGTACCTCTCTCCTAACCTCCTCCGTACATACGGACACATTTGGTTTGTCACTCCATTAGACCAGTTGTTGATTTTCCGTCCAGTTATTGTGTAATTTGGCATTCCTCCACATTTCCTCCCTGTTTCCCTTCTTTAAGAATGACTTCTTGACAGCCATCCTTCCACTGAGAGCATTTCTGATGAGGCTTCAGCAAACAGTAGATGCATCTTTTAGGTCCTATGTCAGGTCTTTGCTTCATTTTTTTTCCATTTCTTAAGGACACAAGTTTCAGATACTGTCCATTTGCTGTAGATATTTTTTTTAGGCCTGCCACTTTTTCTTTGGTCTTCCACTTGTCCAGTGTCCACAGATCTTTTTACTCACCATCCATTAAAAAAAAAAGAAAGAAAAAAAGAAGGAAAAGAAAAGAAAAATTAAGGACACACTGCTTACCACACTGGGCAGCATGGTGGTGCAGTGGTTAGCACTTGTTGGTGCAAAAATACTATTTTATGCCTGTGAAACTCTGTATCTTTTTTAATTTTCATAGCATCAACTAAAAAAAAAAAGGGGGGGGGGGTGATGTGCTGTTGCAACAGGCTGCTAGTAAAAAAGTGCCTGAAGATACAATTTAAAATTAGTTTGTTGCTAAGTTATCTGTTATAAACACATTATTAAAATCTGGTATGACTGGAGAAAATACTTTAAAAAAAAGACTGTTTGTTGCCAAATAGCTCAATATGACTTCATCATTTGTTTGCAGAAGCAACAATTAAACTCCTATAGGGATTCAAGATCTGTGCAATCCAAACTCTGATGATATCTTTTGGAGCACGGTCTTCAACTCAATTTGAAAAAAAAAAAAATCTAAATGATCTAAATAAAAAAAAAATAAAAAAAATATGTATTTACAGCTAAGAAGATTTTTGAAAGCACCTGTTGGAAGGGCACCATATCAGACTTTTATCATTTATTTACATCCTGTTCAGAGAGTACATTATCAGCTCAGGACTTTTTCTAAAAAGGAGAGTACGACTGCCTTATCTCAATACGAGGAGTCGTTTGCGGTCCATTTGTCTTTTGTTTCTGTTTTATTGTTGATATTAATTTAAAATATTAATAATAATAAAGGTATTGTTTGGAAACAATAGAGTCCAAGATGGCCTGTGGGGAAAAGAAGCTGTTGAAGATGTCAGTGTAAATGCACTGAGCAGAGGTTCAGTATGGTCTGTGGGTGCTGAGGTTGGGGGAATCTCCTTCTGTAGCTGAACAGGATGACCCTGTTTGTGCAAGCCCTGGCTCCTCAAGCTCACCATTTGTGATAATTAAATTTTCAGAAAGCAGATTTGGTCTTTCTGACACATCAAGGGGAAGCTGTGAAAGGACCATTTTCCCTGTGAGGACATCTGAGGGGGGGAAAGCAGCAGAAACAAATGTGTTTCATCAGGGGAGAGACAGCCTGGAAAGGCTATTCAAAACAATCCCATTTGTAGGAGATTTCCATTATCACATCTGTGATGGAGGACACCAGCAGGGGAGGGAAGATCACAAAATAAATCTCCTCTAAAGTAATAAATGTAGTCTCTAAAAATGCTGACTTTTAAAGAGCCAGTCTGTTTTAAACCTGTGATTAGTTGGACAGTAATTATGAAGACTTCAGAAGTAACTGTAGACTTGCTGACATCAAGCACCAATTTGCTATTATTAACACTATTAATTTTAAATAAAAGGAACTGAAGTTTTAATTTTCACAATATCAATTTAAAATGGAATCACTGAGTCATTGATGATGGCAGGTAAACTTTCTGACATATTGAGAATATGGCAGCAACAGAGAGTGGGATGGTTTAATGAATCATGATGGTAGTGACTAAAGAACTGTGGCGATTTTGCTGATTGGGTTGAGACAGGTACCCTTGGAGTGTATGTGGGAAGGAGAAAGCACACAGAGTGGTCACGTGACTGTGATCAGTAGCACAGTCACGTTACTATCAGCTGATGTGAACAGAAAGGTCACAATCACTCCCTGAGAAGAAGAACTCCCACACTGAGAGAGGAAAAACTGAATGGATGTAGAAAAAAAACCCACCAGTCCATAAAAGCATATCCGAATTTAAGTCATAATTAGTTTGATGTCACATCACTGAGCACTGGTGTAATTGTTAAGAATTAACCTAAATATGGTATCTAAACAAAATGTTTAGGAAGCTAAAAGAAAGTAGAGTTTCCTATTATCATGTTTTATGATATGAATAATTCAGAAAGCATAGTACATTATAGTACCAGCATATCATCTGCATGCTGTGTTTTTAAAATGACAGTTCTACAGATCCTTTTTTCCCCCTTGTGTTTATTTGCATCGTATAAACTGGCTCCACTGATGCTGTTTTAATGCACAGGGACACTGATAGCTGCTGAGAGAATACCAAAAACAAACACAAGACTGTAAAGTCCCAACACTATTCAATTTGATTCAATTCAATTTTACATAGCACCAAATCACAACAAAAAATTGCCTCAAGGCACTTTATATTTTAAGGTAACGGCCCTACATAATACAAAGATAATCAGACAACCCCATATGAGCAAGCACTTGGTGACAGTGGAAAGGAAAAACTCCCTTTTAAAAGAAGAAACCTGCGGCAGAACCAGGATCAATCTCTGGCTCTCTTCCACGGCCTGTGGTTTGTCCCGTCTCTCTCTCCTCACTCCCAACCAGTCGCAGCAGATGGCTGCCCCTCCCTGAGCCTGGTTCTGCTGGAGGCTTCTTCCTGTTAAAAGGGAGTTTTTCCTTCCCACTGTCGCCAAGTGCTTGCTCATATGGGGTCATTTTGACTGTTGGGTATTGTATGGTTTTTACTTTACAATATAAAGCGCCTTGAGCTGACTGTTTGCTGTGATTTGGCGCTATATAAATAAAACTGAATTGACCTGAATTGAATATATAGTGTTTCTCTAATAGTGTGTTGTCTAATCATACATTATTATTGCAACTAATCAATACAAAACGATACAAAAAGCATCACTTGAACAGCAAGAAGGCATTATGGCCAAATAAAATGCATCTAGTAGGGTAGGCTGGCCTGTGTATCCTAAGAGCAAAAAATACTGTTACTCAAAGCACTTTACATTAACAAAATAAAGAAAAGAAAAGAAAAGAAAAGAAAAGAAAAGAAAAGAAAAGAAAAGAAAAGAAGTGTTCATTGCCATAAAGGTATGATACTGACTAAGTGTAATATTTTTTACCTTTGCAGAACTGGTAGATAGTGGTTCCTTATCTTACTTTTTTTTTTGTTTTTTGACCTTGATAATTTTTTTAGTGTCACAATAAAATTAAAATATTTTGTATAGAGTTACTGAGTAGTGTGCTTGTTTTTATTCCTGTCAAGCTGGAAAGACATAAAGACCTGTCTTGAAACTATAATCAGTCATCCAGTGCAGGAAAACAAAGCAAAACAACAGTTATTAAACAAAAATGGTTTGGATCATTACGCTTGCCGAGGGAACTACCTGTGCCAGATGTGCTGTGCCTGTGGGTTCAGCTGTGGGATAGACACATCTGAACATTAACTCACACAGTGGCAGCTTTACTTTATTGCTCATTAAGAAGAGTAATTAGCTGAGCTGCACTGGAAAAGCCTCTAGGAAGCTATTCAGAAAAAAAGGGTGAATCCCTATTAATATTGTTTCTGCCCAGTGTCTCCTTTGAGGTGAGCATCAGAATACATCAGACTGTGTGTGTGTGTGTTCTATGTTTTATTTATATTTTGTGGTACACTAATAACATGTAAAAGTCATATATTCTATCAAATTAAGAAGACAGTCTAGAAACTGTATATATATCTCAGTTGGATCCAGAATTACTCTGTTCTTATACATTTTTATCCCAACTATATTGGAGTTAACCTCTAAAGTGAGACAAAGCTAAGCTCAGAGGATGATGGGCTTTCTGAAGGGCTAATGTAATATTCAATTATACAATTGGAATAATATTGAAGTAGCGAAAGCAAGAAATTTGTGATAGACAAATATGTCCTGGAGGAACAAAATTCCTTCAAGATGTAATTTAGATGTACTGGAGGGTTACTTTCAGGAGACAAATCTTGCAAAAGATAATAAGAATATGACTTCGGTCAGCTGGAAATGCATATCAGCTTTTGAATCTAGTACAGTACACAATCTGGAACCATTACTTTTATCCATGTATATATTTGTGACTTACAATAATTTCACTGAAATGAACCTAATGGTCCACAAGATGAACAAAACACAGGACACACGAGGCACAGTTTAAATCCCAAATGTTCCAAATCTTTCATTCAGGCAGTGCTCATAGAGACAGTCACTGAAAGCAAACAACCATGCATGAGGAGCAGGCAACAAAAAAAAAGTCCAAAAGTTCACACACAAACAGAGCTGTAGATGAGGAAATAAAGACAAATCCTAGCATTAGAAAGGGAAGACAATAATCTGAACTGCGGAAGGTGAAAGGCAGGAGCTATCATTACTGGGGACACTGATTGGCTAATTGGGAACAGGTGTGGCAGGTTAAACACAGACGGGAAGGAGCACGGACGATGGACAAAAATTACAAAGGAGGCAAAGGAGTTCCTCCTGGGGGATTCCAAGGCACTCCTACGCCAGATAAGATATGCAATCTCCAGTGAGTTCCAGGTCTCCCCGGAGTCTCCTCACAGTAGGTGTATGCTCAGAAAAGTCAAGTCGAGCTGCCCAGGAGGCATCTTAATCCCATTTGTGAGCCACCTCAACTGGCTCCTTCCAGTACAAAGGAACAGCGGCTCTACTCTGAGCTCCCTTTTAGTTTAGGGTTGGGGTTTAACCTCGTAACATATACCAGGTTCTTGGTGACCCCATCTAGGGTTAAGGTTTTGGGTAAGGCTCAGTAAAGGTCTACCACATTTTCATTTTATGAAAACGTGGTAGACTTTTGTTCTAAATAAAAATTTCAAACATCCAAATTAAGCACAGACAATAGGCGCTAGTGTTTGAACAGTCTTGGCTTTGGTTCTGATCCCTCTGTTGTAACTTTTTTGTGATCCCTCAGCATGCAGCTGCTGCAGCGATTCAAAAGGTGAACAGCGAGTCAGTCTTTACCAAATGTCAGCTGGTTCTCCACATAAAAGGACCACCTGGTGCAGCTAAAAGCAGTCGCCATCGGCAGCACAAAGGGACATATATTTGTCCTGATCGCAGAAACACCTTAACTGCTGCTTTCAGACTGATGGCAGTGACCTGTGAGATAAAAATAAGCACAATTCACTCACTGAATTCATGTACACCTTTTCTTTTTCCATTTGGAATATTAAGAGCAAAATGCAAACAGTAAAGCCCATTTTTGAAATTAATCTCCTAGAGAACAGGGATCTCTCTGATGTGATTAATGCTGCAGAAATAGCCACTGCTTGTCATATCAGAGGATAATGATCATGGAGGTAAATCCAGATTTTGCGTCACCTGTAGCTGTTTAGAGCCGACATGTGCTGCCACAAAGATACAAATATGTACATGCTGCCTGAATATGAATCAGAGTATCAATCTCCATATTCATTGATTTAAATTTATGAAAAATGTAACTGATAATTTAATTTCCCTTTCTTACAGAGCAAGCCTCATTTCACCTGAAGGTCTAACAACACGAGTGTTAGATGACTTTTGTGCTTCATTTACTCTCATTTAATGACTGTGCGATTCTCTGTTGAGCTTCAGAAACAGATAAAGTGGGTCACTGTAAACAAGAGCAACAGTGTCACCCCTCAAATGGTTCTTAGCTACTAACTGGCAACAACAAATATCTTTCTATAGACAAAGATTGCTCTTTTTAAAATCTGGAACCATGACTTCAAGGAATTCTATGTATACAAACAGTTTGCAGCAGCAAACACAAATGGGTAAAAGATATCCAGATCTTTTGATTCTTCGAAGGAACTCCTGGTGTGCTTGACTCAGCTGTAAAAAAAAAAAACAAAGTAAAAACTATTCTGGAGCAGAGGCCTGCTCTACAAAGCAGGATTAGGGGCTTAGTGAGATAACTTCAGGTTTAACTATTTTTTTTTTTTTAGTGTTAGGAATGTAGTTCACTTCTTCTGCATGACTGTGGTAAATACTGTTGCTCTAGATAATGTTATGTTCCAGGTAAGAGGTCACCATACAAACCCAACACTTACTGACCAATCAGTTCTCTGGAAAATAGCATCACCAATCCTGCAATTTCTGTTTTTTATTTAATTTGTTTTCAGAGGTTTTCAACACCAGGTGAAAGAATATGGTTAACACTCTCTTGTGCACAATAATAATAATAATAATAATAATAATAATAATAATAATAATAATAATAATAATAATAATAATAATAATCCTAACAACACATTAACATAATTAGATTCAAAGATAGAATTAATGACAGCTCATGACATGACAGGTCTTAATGATAGAGCCATGATATTGATAAGTCTAATAACTTTTGCCGTTGTGCCTTTAAATATACTGCTCAAGAAAAAAAGAAGAAGAAAGAAATACTTTTTAATCACTCAGTTATATTTCTGGGATGTTGATCTGGTCAGTTCAGTGGCAGAGGGGGTTGCTCATCAGTTTCAGCTGCTTTGGTCTTAATGAAATTAACAACAGGTTCACGAGAAGGGCAACAATGAGACAACACCCCGAACACAAATGATTTTACAGGTGAAAACCACTCACATTTTCCCCTTCCTCATCTTTTCTGTTTTGTCATTACTTTTGCTCTGGGATGGCACATCAATATGTGCCGGGAGACACAGAAGGTTTGCTGTGTCTCCCAGCACAGCCTCAAGTGCATGGAGGAGATCTGCTCCTTTGTGCAAGAAGGAACGGGATGAGGACTGCCAGACGCCAACAAAATGACCTCCAGCAGGTCATTGGTGTGAATGTCTCTGACCAAACAATTAGAAACACACTTCATGAGGGTGACCTGAGGGCCTGACATCCTCTAGTGGGCCCTGTGCTCACTGCCTGGCACTGTGGAGCTCCATTGACATTTGCTATAGAATCTAAGAATTGGCAGCTCCACCACTGGTTCGCTGTGCTTTTCACAGATGAGAGCAGGTTCACCCTGAGCACATGTGACAGACATGAAAGAGTCTGAAGAAGCTGTGGAGAACATTATGCTGGCTATAATGGTTTGGTGGTGGGTTAGTGACGGTTTGAGGAGTCATATCCACGGAGGGTCGTACAGATCTCTACTAGGCAACAGCACCCTGACTGCCATTAGGTATCGGGATGAAATCCTTGGACCTGGACTCATTGCCAGAACTTCCGCTGGTGCAGTGGGTTCCTACTGATTGACGACAATGCCCAGCCTCATGTGGTGAAAGCATGCAGAGGATGAAGGAAATGATACATTGACTGGCCCCCATGCTGACCTGACCTAAATCCAGATGTCTGGGACATTATTTTTTGGTCCATTCAGCATCACGAGGTTGCACTTCAGACTGTCCAGGTGCTCAGTGATGCCCTGGTCCAGATCTGGGGGGAAATCCCCCAGGACACCATCTGCTGTCTCATTAGGAGCATGCCCCGGCATTGTCAGGCATGCATGCAAACACATGGGGGCCATACAAACTACTGAGTACCATTTGGAGTTGCTGCGATTTTTTAAAAATATTTTTACTTTAATCTTTTGGGTATCTTTAAATTCAGCCCTCTGTAGGTTGATCATTTTGGGCAGTATTTTGTTCCCAACACATTACCCAGTCCATATCAGTGTAGATATCAGGTATGATTTTTTTTTTTTACCCATTGAGCTCTGATGTGTTTTCAGTGTTCATTTAATTGTTTTTAGTAGTGTAAATTTTATTAATGTAATTAATATATTCATCTTCCAATCAAAGAGCTTAAAGCACATACACACTTATACAATGTTTAATATTAGGATGTAGCTTACTTAATGTGCAGCACTCTACCACTCACACACACTCCTGCTTTGAATTGTGTGGGTAACCATTTCATAGCTAATATTATAGATCATCTTCATAAACTGTGGCAGTCTGCTGGTAGTAGATGTGTTTGTAACTGGTCATAAGGTACCAACTTGGTGCCACATTTTTTTGTGAATGCACTCAAAGTCAAGGCTCCAGCCACACAGGCCTAATGACCTGCTGGTGATCACCTGCCAACCACTGGTTGCTAGGGATAAAGGAGTATGTCCTGATGAGTAGTTGCTGGAAGTTGCTCACAGTCACTGTGATTGATAAAACCCCAGTCATGCAGGCCTAGAGAT
>JAVDPK010003017.1:236128-248373 GCA_034780415.1 Cichlasoma orientale | reverse complement strand
GACCCTGAAAAGGATAAGCGAATGGATGGATATCTTTATTCGCATCATGGTCATGATTTTTTTTTTCTTTAACACTTGTGAGTTGACCCTCCAGGTTGGTCAATCTTTATGCCAGCGAGACTGACTGACGTAACCACTGTAGCATCACCCTTGTGGTTTGACTGCAATTTGAAGCCTCAGCGGTAGCAGCATTAGTGGGAGTGGTAGCAGTGGTGTTCTTTAATGCTTTTAATGTTCTTTAAGTCAGAACTTTTAATCTGAGAATGTATGGAGCTTGGCCTGCTTTTCAATCCAGCTTCATGTGGCCATTAAAGAAACTGGTCAGCACTTAGAGTTCAGATGCAAAAGCTGCTAAACACCACCTCCGTCAAAAATAAGAACAATATTTATGGAATCCTTTTTCCACACGTACTATTCACCAATTAAATCATTTCACGTCATAATACACTAAATACCGTCTCCACCTAGCTCGAATTATCCGTGTATTGTCAAAAGCCTCTAGATGCCACTTCCCATTGCCCGCAAAAGCCTCTACATCCCTAGAACCAATCAGAATGCAAGATCAAATCATGTGACTTGAAGTATTTTCTGCACTCGCCTGCACTGAGGAGCAGGCTTCTATTGGTGGTGATCAGATTGTAAACACAGCTGTAGATGAGTCTAGCTTTATTTTGTGTGTAGAAAAAATGTTTGTCGATCAAACTTGACTATTTAAAGAAAGTAAAAGTCGTAACAAGATTGCCTGTGGAAGGATTGTTACTGGTTGCCTAGCGTACTCGCTGGCCAGTGCAGAGCCAGTGGCGCTCTCACACGGTCCGCTTGTGGGGCAACCAGGCGATGGCGCAAGCCCGGCGGGTTGGCGTGTACCTGCAAGCGGGTGATGCTGGTCACAGCCCCCCGTCATATCAGTCATATCAGTTATATTAGTCATATCTCACAACACTTTTCCCCTCAAATGCATCATTAGAACTGACAGCATCCAACTGCAACAACCAGATATGTGAATAAAAATACACCTGCACATGCATTTCAAACACTAAAGATGTTTGTAGCCTTGGGCTGTATTTATTGTATGTGTGTGGTGCGGGGGGGGTGGGGGGGGAAGTGTCAGAGATGTTGAGTTGGGTAGAAAAACTTTAATTTATATAGAAAATCAGGACTACTGTTTATGGTCTGCACAATGTCAACCCCTAAAACACAGACTACAAAATTTCAGCCTAGCAATGACATTTTATTTGAAGCCTCATTCATATGAATGGGTAAGAGTGTCCAAACCTTTGACTGGTACTGTATTTTATTATCTTTTTTTGTTCTCTTTTCTGTCAATTCACAACATCTCTAAAGACCTGTGACATTTTTAAGACCATTGACACTTTGCCTCTGCCTACATCTGCCTGAAATAACACAAGCTGATCAATCCAGTGTTCAGCTGTTGACTGAATATAAAAAATTGGGTGAGCACACCCACCAAGTTTGGACTCCGCATTTTGAAGCTAATTAGTTCTTATGTCAGTTTTTGGAACCAGAAGTAGCCATATTTGGATGAAAAGGTGGAGTGATAAGTTATCGGCTAATCCTAGCTAGCTTGGCCCCATAGCAAGCTGCATTTATAGACTGCAGAAGTGCAATTCACAGACACACGTACAGTTGTGGTCAGACGTTTACATACACTCATCATGGGCAGTTAATAATATGATCATTTTGGGCTTTGAATGAGTTCTTTGAGTTCCAGGGAGGAATGATTGTACAGCATACATCCTTAATGACTTTAAGAAGCAAGAACAGGATGCACAAGTTTAAATTTATTTTGAAGTTTCTCTAATCCACACAGGGAGAAAATTATACATAGAAATTAAAATATATACATACATACATTCACTTAAACGTTTTAATAAGTGGTGCTGAAGGTTCTACTATGTCTTTTAACTTGACAAGTCCAAGGCCTATTAATTTATTGCTGGTGATCATCCTTGCCAGCATAAAAAGGATTTGTTTGACAGTGGTCACTGGATTGACCAATACTCCGAACAACAGAAAAGTCCAAGGAAGTCAGTGAAGGTCTAAGGAGGAGAACTGGGAAGACCTCGTAGAGTCCGCTCAGATTCAAAGTTCATCAGTTCAAACAAATCCAAGTTATTCTGCTGTGTCATCACTGTGCCAAGGTCTGGAAGAAAATTGTTCCTTTCAGATAAGAGGAAATTGGTTAGGATGTTTAGGAACCATCAAGACTCAAGCTTGAAATGAACTGGGAACTGCTGGAACACCAGTGTCACTGTCCACAGTGAAGTGAGTTTTACATAGATATGGATGCGGAGGGTGCCGACCAAGAAAGAAGCTGCTGCTCCAAAACCAACACCTTAAATCTCGACTGATCATTGCACATGCAAATGTGGAAAAGCCAAATTCTCCTTCTCTCGGCTGCTCCCCAAAAAAGAAGGGGTGGCCACAGTGGTTCATCTGCCTCCATCTTACCCCATTCCTACAATCCTTCTCTATTCAGTTCAGTTTTTCTGCTTATGTAATGCCACATCACAGCAAACAGTCGCCTCAGTGTGCTTTATGTTGTAATGTAAATATCATATAATAAAATAATAGAATAATACACAGGCTTTCCTCTATAATTATTGCATTCACATGCCAATCAATTTTTAACTTTTATGGCTGATATTCTGTTTCTTTCCCTCAAAATGAAACTATGATTAAAAATTAGAGACTGTTAATTTTTTTTTGGTGAGCAAACTTACAAATTCAGCAGGGGATCAAATAATTATGTGCCCTACTGTATCCTTCTGTCGCAAATCACCCGACACTGATCTCCACCCACTCCGCCCTGCCTGCACTCTCTCCTTCACCTCTTGTGTGCACTGTCTGTTGTGACCCCCGGTATTTAAACGCCTCTACCTTCACTACCTTTGTTATTGTTTCAACATGCTAGATTCTCCATTGCACACTCACCAGATTTAAAAGCTTCACCACAAGCACAGCTGAAAGAAGATGGCATTACCTTTGAGACTGATGATGCTTGATGTTGAAAATCTAAAAAAAAATGTCCTGCTCACTTGTGACAGCTGAACCTTTGAAGGCTGTGGTGGCTCCCTCAGTGCCTCACTGGACACTATGATTGATTTAAGGGTCAGCGAGTCCAATGCATTTCCTCTGAGCCGATCTCTGAACAACTGATGTGATCTTAATTGAGTCTGTTACATCTTCCCAGGAAAAGAGAAGGGAGGGACAAACAGACCTCAGAGGCATAAGGAACATCGCAGAGATCACTGATGCTGATCACAGTATTTTTCTATTTCTCTTCTTTTTGCAAACAACAACATTGTTCTTTGATTCAGTCCTATTAAAAATGTGCAGTCATATGGCAACAAATGCATGTGATCAGCGTATCTGTTCTGATACACAATATATTCTATAATTGCAGGAATACAAAAGTAATCACCTTTGCCTGCACAGACATAGAGGCGTGATGATAAAGCTCTGAAACTCTGGCCACAAAAATCAAAAACCTTATATGATTTAAATTTGGCAGCTCTCCTCATAAAAGTTGTCTCCCCATACACCTCTGGACTGCTTTCAGTACAGCTGCTATTTTTAGATCACTTCACAGAATTCCTGTTTTGGCGAGCCCACTTACACATCTGTAGTTTCACCACAGGCCTGACACTTGTGCAGACAGCAAAGCATCTTCTGTGTCAGTTTGAGCCTACTTTCATGTCCAGAGTAATCACTGGTGATGGCCTCCAGCTGCGACCCAGAAGTCAAACAGGAGTTTTCAGTGATGTAAACTACAGTACCAGTCAAAAATGTGGACACATGAGTGCGTCCACATTTTTGACTGGTACTGTATTTAATAGGCAAATTTGATGACAGATGATAAGAAACTCTTACTCTTTCACGCAATAGACATGAATGCACACACATATCTTGTGTAAAAAAAAAAAATGAAAATAATACATATATCAGTTCTGGCTGTGTAAAATAATCTTTTTAAGGGGTGACACTCTGGGTGGTCCACAAAATATATATTCTTGAGAGTCACAGCTGATAAGAATCAAAAGTTCCCATGAAATTAGTAAATCAATGCGGGACATTTTTGACCCACCTGTGAACGCCTGGGGCAGCAATACAAAAACTATGATTTTGTAAAATGCAGAAAAGTAAAAAATTGAAATGGTATGATATCAATAACATGTTCTTTTGAGGAATACCTGGAATATGAATTCAAAACTAAATTTCACTACAAAGATATTGCAAGAAAATGAGCTCACCAGGTCATTTTTGACCCACTTGTGCAAGGGTGGTAACACATTGACACATTTCAAAGTTTGCAAGAAGCAGGGTACACCCTGTACATTTCACCGGCCTGTCGCAGGGCCAACACAGAGCCACAGACAACCATTCACACCTATGGGCAATTTAGAGTGACCAATTAATCTAACCCCATGTCTTTGGACTGTGGGAGGAAACCCATGCACACAAGGGGGAAGCATGTAAACTCCATACATACAGTGGAGAGAGGGGCCTGGGCCAAGGTGGAATCGACGGCTCATCTAGATTAATTAAACTTGGATACTAAGTTAAGCAGTAGTCATTAACTCCAGTTATGTTCAATTAATCCAGTTAAATTTTATTTATATGCACCAATTCACAACAGTCACCTCAAGGTGATTTATATTGTAAAGCTAAGACCTTATAATATTAGAAAGAAACCCCAAGAATCACACAACCCCCTATAAGTAAGCATTTGGTGACAGAGGGAAGGAAAAACCTCCTTTTAACAGGAAGAAACGTCCTGCAGAACCAGGCTCAGCGAGGGGCGGCCATCCACCGTGACCGGTTACGGGTGAGGGGAAAGAGAAGTAGCGAGAGAGAGAGACACGACAAAAGACACACTATGTCTTTACACTAGTAAATGATTATGTCTGTTATTTGTGTTGTAGTGCGTCCTCTGCCCACTGAGAAAAAGATGCGTTATTTCTGGGAGGGTTTCGCACATCCACAGTTATCTGTGTCTTTAGAGTGTTATCACTGAACTTCTCCATGTCTGTTACTGGTTATTTACTGTTGTTATAGACGTCCATGCTAGCTCTTCTTATTGAACCACTCTATAAATTTTAATGTGATTTGCACTTACTTTGATGATACTTTCCCCATTGCCACCAAGGTGGTTTTGTGTGAAGTGTTTCCCCATTTTTTGACTATATGGCAATAAAATTTAGTCCAGAGTTTCATGTTGCTGTCAGAATGAGTTGTGATCAACTTTATTTCAGTTGGCAGCGTTGTGAAATACTTTAATTTATGATATATCATCTGCAAATGAACTATATTTGTATTTGCCCTTGCTGTCTTGTGTTTATTTAGCAAATAATAATATTCGCAAGCTGAATATAGATTGTGGACATAATTCTTCTGTCCTACTTCCATCTGATGTACAGTTAATATGATTTCAACTGATTCCACGACGTCCAAACAAAGACAGACCATTTTTTACTGTTTCTGATTGCTATCTAGTCTTTGTGGTTTTTATTAAGTTGCAACCCTGTCTTCTTTCTGTATTGAGCAATACAGCAGGAAGTTCTCTCATCTTACTCACACCGTTGGATTTGTTCACTACTGGGCGAAGCCGGTTTTTAAGATCTGAAATACCAGACCGAGGACGAATAAAGAAACTGATATGAACTTACCTCTAGTTGCGGCTCCTGCAGAGCATCGCTCCATCCGGAGTCTGGAGGAAGGGCGGACAAGCGCTCTCACAGCAGCCGTACTGTACATTTCAGATCCGAGAGCAGTGGGGGAAGTGTCCAGGCTCAGCGGATCGTCCTATGCATGCATCATGCAGGAGCAGGACGGGTTTTTAGTGTGTAACTGTCATCATCACTGCATGTGACAGCCACAGGGACGCGGATTCTTGACTGCGGACATATTCTCTGACACGCTTCTTTACTTGTGGATGACTCTGCAGGCTGCTGCGCTCTGCTACTGCATTGTTTTGTTTTTTAAATTTATTTTACTTTAGGAAATAACCCAAAAATCAGATGAGCTAAATTAATTCTTTCGTGCGTAACAGCCGCGCAGTAAGACTATGATTGACGCGCTGTGCCTTTCATCAGTGAGAGCGGGGCAAGTTTTCAGAGGCGTTGATGAGCTAATGTCGGAAGGAGATTTTGGCATCTGAGGGGACCTGTTGGAATTAAGAGACAGAGAGAGAGAGCTACAAACGTTACTTTGAACGAGGATTGGTGCGTCTTCAGTGGATTTTGTTGCGCCTTGGTGACCCGCCTGTGGCGTGTAGACGGTAGAAACAATGTTTTCATGCAATACGAGTGCCATCAAGGACTGGAGCTATTTTCTGTCTCAGATATTGCCTTTGATGAATAAAACTACAGCCTCCGCTTTGTCGATGGTAAACAGCGACAAAGCGGAGGCTGTGACGACCACCGTGGTGACATCCTTGCAGCCGGACGGCGCCATGAGCGCGAGTAACCCCCCTCTCAACTCCAACCATACCTCGGGCATGGAGCACGTCTTTCAGTACTCGTACTCGGAGAGTGACCTGCTGTACACGGACTACCGGACACCGGAGAGAGACTCCATCCCGCTCCCCAAAGCGGTGCTCTATCTGGTCATGGCAGCGCTTGTAGTGGTCGCAGTGGCGTATGCGATAGTTGGACACCTGGTCAAAGATGTGGTTAATGACTTTGTCGGTATGTGGCCCCTACTGTGCGTACATGTATGTATGTACATTCAGTCCCACAGGGATCGCAAAAATGAGCGTAGAGCATGGAAAGGCGGTAAAAGTGTTAATATGTTTTTGCATTACAGGAACTTGTATAAAAACATCAGTGAGATTGAAATATCTCTAAATTTCAGTAATTTCACTTTTTCTAGAACAGCTGCTGCTCGAAAGTGACAGCACTGGAGAATCATAACATCTTAATGCATGAATGAAGTGGCTTTGGGGATACCTCAGATAACAAAAGGCAGATAGGCTGTTTACTTAATGAATATCTACAATGCATGACAAGGAATTGTAATCAGAGAGTCCCCCCACCCCCCAACCAAAAAAAAAAAAAGATTGTAATGCAGAGATTGTAATGCAGATGTACAGTAGCTCTGCTCTCATACCAGCCATTGACCTTGTGGGGGACAAACTACTGTTTGACAAACTATACTATCAGCAAGTGTCTGAATGGGAAATGTGGAGGAGGGCTGCTGTTTTTAAATGTTATTTTATTTTTGCCGAGCTTCCTGTGACTGATACATAATGTATGAAAGAATGAGTCTATTTTTAGGGCACAGTTACTCAGTGCTGACTTGATCTGATGGTTAGCTTCTTCCATGAGATTGTTTAAAGCAAAATGCACTTAGTAATGTTTCACTCAATGATCAGCACAGAGGAGGATAGCAGTCAAGCAGCTGCAGGGGTCCTGAGCCCCCAGGGGGAGCCCTAATAAATAATAATAATAATTCAAAAGTAAAGTCTTTAGATTAATTTTGTTCTCAGTATTCACTATTGGCTATTCACTACTATTTACCACCTGAATTTATTTTCAAATTTCAATTCCACACAAGTACAGTGTTGTGCAAAAGTCTTGAGCCACCCCTCATTCCTTCATAATGGGAAGTAAGTGCAGTAATTTATTTAAACCTGTGCAAACATATGTGTAAATGTAGTATATAAGGCAAAAACAAAGTCTTTACAATTGTAATGAGCTTGAAAGTTTCATGTTTGGTATGACCAATTTTATTCTGCAACACAGCCTGAGCCCTCTGAGGCTTAGGCCTCTTAGTATTCTGGTCATTTCTTTAAAGCAGTCTTCAGGAACAGTTCTACAGGTTTCATGAGGTACGCTCCAAAGCTCTTGTTTGGATGTTGACTGCCCTTTCTTCCATTCTCTGTCAAGATTATCCCACAGAGCTTCAATAATGTTGAGGTCAATGTTGTGGGGAGGCCAATCCATGACTGATACACCTGACAGTGTTCCATTGTTTGTTTTCCTATCCAGGTATGCTTTTACTGCATTGGCAGTGTGTTTGCCATCACTGTCATGCTGAAAAATGAAGCTTTTTTCCAATCAAATGCTTTCCAGGTGGTATCACATGGTAGATCAAAAACTGATGCTACTTTTTCACATTCATAATTCCAGTTTTGACAAGATCCCCAACACCACTGGCTGAAATGCAGCCCCAAACCACGACAGACCCTCTGCTGTAGACACACACAGTTGTATCTGTTGACGTCCTCTGACCCAAAAATTTCACATTTGTATTCATCACTCCATAAGATCATTGCCACTGATTTTCAGTCCAGTTCTTTTATAATTTGGCTTGCCTCAGCCTCTTCTCCCTGTTTCCCCTTCTTGAGAATTGCTTCTTGACAGTCACCCTTCCACTGAGACCATTTCTCATGACGCTTGGATCAACTGAAGGGCCAGTTGTATCTTTCAGGTCCCATGTCAGGTCTTTGATGGATTTTTTTTTATTTCTTAAGGACATGACTTCAGATCCTGTTCATCTGCTGTAGATAGTTTTTTAAGCCAGCCACTGCTTGTTTTGTCCTCCACTTATCCAGCTTCCTCTCATTTTTAAGGCACACTGCACGTCATGCCAAGGTATGCCAAATTTATGGTGAATGGCTCTTTGGTTTGAAAACACGGTCCCTAAGCTAATAATAGTTTTACTGGGGACAAACTAACAGCATTTCATACAAAGAACATCATACCAACAGTTGAACATGGTGGTTGTAGTGTGATGGTCTGGGGCCGCTTTGCTACCTCAGGACCTGGAAAAATTGTTGTGATTGATGGAAGCATGAATTCTGCTCTCTACCAGAAAATCTAGAAAGAGAATATCTGGTCGTCAGTTCATGCCCTGAAGCTCAAGCACATGTGGGTTATGCAGCAGGACATTGATCAGAAACACTCCAGCAAGTCCACCTGTGAATGGCTCCTAAAGAAAAAAGAAAAAAAAAGAAGGCTTCAAAGTGGCCTAGTCAAAGTCCAGACTTAAATCTGATTGAGGATATCAGTTATTTTTCCCATAACTGTCTTTAAATGCTCGTCGAATTGCAACATACGATAGAACAATAATTATTTTTGTATATAAAACCAGAGAATTTGCACTTACATATCATGCAGTCAATGTGTCCCAGAGCGCTGTATCCTTCCTCTAACGGGTTTGCAGAAATCGCATAAAAAGCGCAAACAACTAAACGTACTCCATGCACTTAATCATTGTCATTAGCATTTACAGCTATGGCATTTTGATATCTGGCAAAATATGTAAATACAAAAAACTATTTTCAATTTCTTTGTGGGTTAGTGCACTTTTTAGCTACTTTCTGTAGTTACTATGGATTCCTTTCATACATATTAGTAAAATTAGGGTTCTGAAGATTCTGTTGATGTATAGTAAGTTGAACTATTCCACAAAATGCTACTACAGCATATATAGATGCACAGCTATGGTCTGGCGGACTTGTTCTGTTATAGGTCATAAATGAAATCATCATTCAGATACTGCATTTTGTATTTACTCGGGTTATCTTTGTCTAATACGATTTTTTAAAATCTGAAACGTGAAAAATATGCAAAAAAAGAAAGAAAATCAGAAAGGGGGCAAACACTTTGAGCGTTTAGGTTTAGCGTGTATGCTAATTTCTTGCATTCTGCTACATTATAATTAAACCCTAACTGTTAAAACAAAGCTAAAGAGTTTATCAGAATTACTTTTTAAAAATATTTACTCTGTGTGCCAGCTCTCATACGTTTGTTCTCTTGTCCACTGCTTGCAGGTGGAGGCAGGTCGATTGTTGGTGAAGGTGATGGTGCAGAAACCGCAGATCCAGGTAAGCTCACATGGGTCACAGGCTGCAGCACTTAGCTTTGCAACAGAGACATGCTGCCCTCCTCCCTGTCTCCTTCACCTCACCTGAACTGTTCACCTTCACACGAACACCCACACTGACACATGTACACTAACACAAACAGAGTGTTTGGGCTCCTGGGCACTTTGCTGAGGTGTAAATGTGGAGAATCTGTGTTGTGCGGCTGTTTTTCTTCCCAGCAGAGGAAGGTTAAAAAGACACTGAAGCCTCACAGCTTCACTCTTTGGACATCAAAAAAAGCAAAACAGCCTGTTGTAGACTTGCTAAATTGCACATAAAGAAAAAAGGATTATAGAAAGCACACATACTGCAATACTGACAATTTCATATTATGTTTTGGTGGCCTCATTTATATTAGTAATGAAATTATTGTCACCAAGTTCATTGCTGAGCTCTGGGGACTGTTAGGAAAAACTTGTTTGGAAGGAAAAAACAAAGGCAAGCAGAGACAATGAGCCGAACACCCGTTAATAACACTTTGCTTCAGCTTTGACTTACAGAGCTTAGCTTTAATGGTTGCAGACAGCCTCTCTATGCAGACGGGCGTCTAAAGAGGTTTCACTAAGGACTACACTAGAAATGAGAATCACATCCAGGGCCAGATATGGAGGTTTTTTGAAAAATAAAAAAAATATATTTGGAAGGCTTTCAAGCTTCCCTTAAAAAATAGCAACTAATTATGGTTTTATTGTTATGGCAGTCATGGGGGGCACATGAGAAGCTGAGAGTGTTGTGGAGGGCTGCACCAATAATCGGAACTCAATTCTGCGCAATATTAAATTTATCTTTTTATAAACTGCTACTGGTAAATGCAGCTGTTACAGTTAGACAATGAAAATCTGAAATAGACATAATAAAAACGGCAACATTTTATCACTATTTAATCATCACTCCCCAAAACAATCGTGAGCAAAATGTATAAAGTTAAACCTTTGAAATTTTGCAGTAACATGTACAAACTTTTATTGCCATTTTCCTTGTAGCTGAATTACTTCATGTGCAGTTTTTCAGTTCTTTTTTCTTGCTCAGTGACAGAAATGTGGTCTGGTTTGGGCTTAAAGTGCATGAGAGTCAGGGGCAGTGTTTAAGGTGGAAACTCTGATCACTGAGAGGAGATCTGTGTCTGGATTCGCTGAGAATGTGTGCTCACATGCAAAGGTCAGAGGATGTTTTCTGAGCATGTTACCCAATATGTGGAAAGTTCTGAAAGAAGAATAAAAATCCAGCAGTGAGCCTGACTTGAAGGGCTCTGCCAGCGGTGAATAAAAAATGCGACAAACTGTGAGTCAGTGCTGTTCTCCTGGTGAAGTTAACTATTTTAGTTACAACATCAACAACGTGGTTATTTTTTAGCACTGACTTACACTTTAAAAAAAATAATAAATCAGTTTCTTTTCATGGAAGTTCACGGACTTTTCCGTAAATGGTAAAATGGAATATTCTGTTTATATTATCCTTCACCTTTCACTGTAACTCATTCAATGCACTTTCCTTACATCCTTAAGCATACATTTCTGTACAATTACAACCTGTCCAGCATTTGCTCAGAAAGTCTTCATTTTTGTTATAAATTGTATTTAGTGCACAACAGCACTGGTACACTTAATAACTGACACATTTAATGTTAAATATCAGTTTATTTTCTTCAACTCAAAATCTATACTAAAATATAATGACAGCATCCATCTCTAGACTAATGTACTGTCACATGACCAAAAGAACTCACAATCTTTACAATTTGAGCATATTGTTGAAATCCGTTTTTCCTCGTGTAAATGTATGTAAATGTGTTCACATGCATGCATTCAAGTGTCTTCAGTGTTTTCTTCAAACAGGATACCTGTTTGACAAACAGCGACATACGTTTCATTTTCCAATCTGCAGAGTACCTTTAAGCTAGAATCTGCCTTGCAGATTAAGATAGTGTGATGATCCTCTAGTGCAAAAAATGTTAGAATCTTTAGAAAGATGGGGTGAGATGCCAATCTCAATGATGGGTCGTATTAATATTATTAAAATGTCTATTCTCCCAAAGTTCTTATACTGTACCTACCTTTTCCAGTCTATTCCTTTACACAGCAAACTTTTCTTACTACACATTTTTCCTGATGGTTTTAAAGGACATACAAAGAGAAAGAAGCTTGTAAGTTTCTGCCTTCTTCAGGCCAAACATGTGATCGCTTTGAACTGGAAGGACACAGAAAGACCAAAGATAAACCAATGGATCAAACTAATGTGCAACAACTTGGCACTGGAAAAACTTGCTTATATAGCTAAAGGGAAGCTTGAAGACTATAAAGATATCTGGTTACCCTTCCTGCACCTTGTTAAACACAGTGACAGTGGTTTGTGT
>JAVDPK010003017.1:206067-217157 GCA_034780415.1 Cichlasoma orientale | reverse complement strand
AAGGTGGAATCAAACCCAGGCCTTCCAGATGGTATTCTAACTGTGAGGCAACAGTGCT
The DNA here is from genome assembly GCA_034780415.1 of Cichlasoma orientale. Taxonomy (NCBI): domain Eukaryota; kingdom Metazoa; phylum Chordata; class Actinopteri; order Cichliformes; family Cichlidae; genus Cichlasoma; species Cichlasoma orientale. The sequence continues at coordinate 217,099 of JAVDPK010003017.1, read as the reverse complement.
AACCACCGCGCCACCGTGCTGACCAAAAATGATATTATTTTTGGTCCATATTGCCCAGCCCTACTGCTCAGCAATATCGCTCAAATATAAACAGCATGGTTGCATTATGATTATAGTGATGTTATACATAATGCATTATCAGCTGATTATGTAGTAATATTCCTGTACACACATGAATAGAATATGATGTGAATACCATGCAAGTATGCATTATGTACAATAGTGCAGTATGTACTTTCTCTAATTTGTTTACCATTGATTTTTTTGTGTCTGTTCTGGGATGTGGTTATTAAAATGTATTTGTAGAAGTGTTAAAGATAATCACAGAATATCAGTCACTTACAGCATGTTTAAAATAGTTTTGATTTAATGAGTAATGTCTACATTAAGATATTTTTGCTGGATTTTGTATTATATCTTTACTAACCCAGGGGTAACTAAAACTATTTGGATAAAAGTTTAGAGCAAGGCCTCCAAATTAGGGCAGAATAGTTTTTGCAGAATGTAATAAACTGTCTGTAATATTATCCTGACTTCTACATTTATTTTATATTTTCATCAATCGTGGGAGGATATCTGCATCGGTTATGGGTCTTCTTTAATGAGTTGTCATTTTGTTTACACGGTGGTAGTTCAGTCATCTTTTGGAGTGTTTTGGACTGTTCAACAAAAAAGAAACAAAGGTATCACTGATTGTCTTGAGTGCAGGAAACAATAGAAAAAAATTATCCAAAATAAAAAAACAAAACAAAATATTCCTGATGTTAGCTGTGATGTTAGCTAGCTCCATGCTTCTTTTGTTTGGCAGATGTAGATGTAATATGAAATGAAAAAAATAAACTGCTCACATTAAGGCTTGTAGATTTTATTGAGTAATGAGGTTATGATTTCTGGAAAGAGATATTGCTGCTGAGTTTTTCAAATGATGGCAAATGCCATTTGGTTCCATCACATTTGCAAAAAAGGCAGACAGCTCTGTAATAAACATCTTCAAAGCTGACACCAGAACTCACACCAAAACAGTCCAGATGATAGATGGGGGCAGCACAGTGGTGTGGTGGTTAGCACTGCTGCCTCACAGCAGGAAGGTCCTGAGTTCAAATCCACCTTGTGTGTGTTTGCATTTGTGTGGGTTTCCTCCCACAGTCCAAAGACATGCAGTAAGTGTGGTTAGGTTACACACACACACACACACACACACACACACACATACATACACAACCCTGAAAAGAAGTGGAAGAGGATGGATAGATAGGTTAGTGGAAATTTAAGCAAATATGATTTTTGTAGGTGAACCGTCCATTAATTTTTTAATGTGTCTAAAAATGTATCTAAACTCAGCCATATCATTCGCATTTTTATGGATTTGATACAGTGCTTTCTATCCACGAAGCATTTCTCCCCTTCATGGATAGAAAAGGCTGTGCAAAGTCTCAATGATCTTGTGCACTATTCAGTGCAATTTGTTTCCTTTATCTTACCAGTGCCCAGTCTGAGCCTTGTTCTGATATGTCAGGGGAATGTAATGGGGGAATTCCTCTACCACTTTTCTAAAGTGTATTATCAGTCACCATAGTAAATTAGTGATGCCTCAGATTTCCAGGAACATTGTGTAGGTGTACACCCCACAGCAGTGTGAGCTGGCCTGACTCATTGACCCTCCCACTCTTTCTGGGTATGAGAGACTAAATGAATGGTGGAGGGTGGAGGGAGGAGAAGGTGGAGAGAGAGCTGCATAAATTAAAGAGAGGCTTTTTGTGTGTTCACCTCATACTGAATTTTTGTTCTCAGAAAGTCCACTAATACTCAATGAAACTGGCAAATCAGTTTTTAGCTCTGTTGCTGTGATCCTGGGCTGCACAACAAAGCAGATTAGGAACCAGTCCAAGCACCATTTTTAGAAAGCCCATAAAGAACTATTGAGAGCTGGAAAAAAAAAACCCTGGATGTGTTTGTGTTTTATTCTGCAGAGCAACAACCAACAACAAGGTGAAGGAGACAGTAGCTCTAGAGCTCAGCTTTGTCAACTCCAACCTGCAGCTGCTCAAAGAGGAGCTGGAGGAACTTAACAGCAACATGGAAGTCTACCAAACAGACAGGTACACAATTCTGACATGCACAAATGCACCCACATTTGGCCCATCCATTCTAGGCCATACTCGTTAGACTAATGAGCATTATAATTGGCGAAAACAAGCATCCATTATATTTCTGTTCTGATGCTGCCACTGGGTGTAGATATTTGGGTGAGCTTAGTTGCGATGAAGAGTTTGTGTGTTGGTTGGTTGTTATGTTTTTTTCTATAATGAGACTGTATGTATCATATCGATACTTGAGTTTTTGTGAGCTTTTGAGATTTCGACAGGTTTTCCACCCCTGGAAAACCTAAATCATTTGTGCAATACATTTTAAGCAATCAATTGCCAAAAAAGTAGTTTGTAGCAAATATGATACAAATTAAAAACTCATATATATACGAATGAAAAAATAAAATATATATGTATGTAAAATATATATATATTTTTTAATTAATTAATTTTTTTAATTCATCAGAAGGTTCAATAAGGACTCCAAAAATAAAATAAATAAGAATTTTCTGGCAATTATTTCAGGGTTCAGCTAAAGTTAGGTTTCAGTCACACAGAGACGAGAGGAAAAAGCATTGATGTGTAGAGATCCATGCAGTCTGTCACAGCCTTAAGATTGCCTCTACAGCTCTGTGTCATTTGTGATTGTTGTGAATGGGAGTAGGTGACTGTGGGGGGTGACAGGCTTAATGCTTGGCTTTAGCTTTGCTGATTAGCAGGATGAAGCACTGACAAGCGTGCCTGCTGGGTTTGAAAACAAGCAGATGGCAGCAGCAACATGATCATTGTTGAAATGTGCACTACATGTGTTTATTTCTTTTTGCAGCGAGGCTGTCAACGTTCCAATGATCCCACTTGGCTTAAAAGAAACCAAAGAGGTGGATGTTACTGTTGCTATCAAGGTGAAGTCAGCATTTATCCACTTTCTTGTTCTTTTCAAGAAAAATTGTTGGGTTTGAGCGAAACAGTATTACAACAAAAATATTCTAATAAAAGCTACTGAATTAATCTTTTTAGCCTTATTTTACAAGTCTAAATTTTTATGCTAATTTACACAAGTTGACCTGACTTGTTTAAATTAGCTAAATTTCACTCCTTTTATGAAGTGAATAATTGCATAACAGACAAACATTTGATACACACATAGGTAGTTTAATGAAATAGTTTTTGTGCTCACATTTGTCTGCATTTTTTTCAGCAAGTGTGAAATTAGTACATGTGCACATGTGAAGGCAATGTGAAGGTTTCACCATGTTTCTGCCCTCACAGGACTTCATCTGTGAGCACTACGGAGAGGACAGCTTTCTCTATGACAAGGAGATCAAAGAGCTTATGGAGCTCAGACAGGTTAATAGAAACACCCATACAGTTTGATCCAAAGCAAACATTCTGCAAAGACCTACATCTGTTTTTAGGAAGCTGCTTGTAAAAACCCAGAGAGCACCTCTAATAACAGGTAGAAGAAACAGTGGAATGAGAAAAAGTGATTTACTTTAACTTGATTTCTTTTTGAACTTGTCTGTCTCTGACATTAGATGAGTATTAACATTGAGTGTATTGTTGATTTGATCAGGCCATGCGTACACCCAGTCGAAACCAGGCCGGTCTGGAGCTGCTCATGGAGTACTACAACCAGCTGTACTATCTGGATCAGCGCTTCTTCTCTGTTCAGAGGAATCTGGGCGTTCATTTCCACTGGTATGATATGAGCACTGTTCCATTTAAATACAGTGGAGTTATTATAGCCACTGACATGTATTTTACAATCTACTAAGTTATGCAATTAAATAATAACATGTGAAGGAACAGCTTTTTAAATGTGCACTTTAACTGCACTGTTTAAATCAGGTGGTTATATTAAATAATAGATTGTGAGATAGCTGCAGCTAGCATTAGCTAATTATTGATTTCCCCCTTTTTCTATAATAGGAAGAAATATAAATGTTATATTAATTAATATTAATTTTAACTGGAATTTTGATAATTGATTCCACAAAATGAATAAGGTAGCAGATAAAACAGCACAGATTATACACATGAGGCCAGACATGGCACTCATCTAATATTTGGTTAAATGTTCCTTTAGCAGATTATGATGTTGGTAGCCATCAACCAGCTTCTGGTATCATTCTGGTTGGATATTTGGCCACCCTTCTAAGTAGGATCAGTATTGTTCAATTAAAATGATTGCTTTCTAGACATGGACTTTTAAGTACATACAGTATGTTTGATAGATTTGAGGTCAGAACTTTGAAAAGGCCATTCTGGTTTTATCCATTCCACAATCAGCTTTAATGTGTGTTTGGGGTCATTGCCCAGTTGAAAGACCCAGTTGTGTCCAGGTTTCAGGACATGATAGTACCACCCTCATTCTGAATAGCTGGTGCAGTTTTCATGTACCAGCTGAATGCCTCACCTCCTCCAAACATACCTCTGGATATTGTGGCCAAACAGCTTTTATCTAATCTGACCATAAAACCTTTCTCCAGAAGTGCTTTTCTTTGTCTGTGGTTGGCTATATCGTTTATTCGAGCCTGAAGGTGTTGATTGTGGAGCAGAGGCTTCTTTCTGGGATGACAGTGTCTCAGTCCGTGGTGATAGAAAACACCATTGATAGTAGGCAATGATGCTGATGTTCCAGCAGCTTAAACTTTAGGGAACCCTTCCGCATCTGCAGTTCCCAGTTTGTCCTTGACCATCTTAACCAGTTTTCTCTGTACTGAAGGATAAAATTCAGGTCTTCTTCCAGGCTTTGGGAAAGGGACCACCCTTCCTGTAACCTGTACTGAGGAACCTGTGTTTGAATTGGTGAGATGGCTCCAAGAGACGTTTCTGACTGCTGTAAATCTGATTCCCTTTTCAGATCAGCAACCATGTGACAGAGCTGAATTAGTGACACAAAATATGTACACACTGTATATAAAACATGAAAGCAAAATACCACAAAGCAACAAGTTATTTTACACTTCCTTCAGGCTGCTCTTTGATGATTTGGTGCTGTGGATGCTATATTAGGTATAGTGCTGAGTTTGAGGCATTGGCATAAAATAACATACTAAGTTATCACTACCCTTTTTATACAAAGAGAGCAGTGTAATTAATGACTCATCACTTTCTGTTTGTCACTCAGGTATGACTCTCTGACTGGCGTCCCATCGTGTCAGCGTGCGCTGGCCTTTGAGAAGGGAAGTGTGCTGTTCAACATCGGCGCTCTATACACACAGATCGGAGCACGGCAGGACCGCTCTGCCACAGCTGGCATAGACCGAGCTATAGATGCTTTTCAGCGAGCTGCAGGTACCGCGGTGGCAAAAGCATATAAATTAATGCTTTGTTCTCTCATTCTGTGAGACTTCAAATAAAAGGGGCCTTTTTTTTTTAACACAAAGCAGCTGAAGCTGTCCATGTTATCTGCATAACAGTCTTGCTTGCTTGCCGCCCTTCTTTATACCTGTGATACCTGCAACAAGCAGGGGTGAGGTAGCCAGTGCTATAAATGTAAAGTTTTGCTCAGTTCTTTTTTTTTATTTACTTTTGATATAATAACTACGGATATCTGAATGAATTTGTATGATGTTTTATGTGCATAACCATTTCCTTTTGTCTTTAGGTGCATTTAATTATCTTAAAGACAATTTCTCCAATGCTCCGAGCCTGGACATGAGCAGCCCGTCACTTTGCATGCTGGTCCGACTCATGCTTGCCCAGGTACAGGAGTGTGTGTTTGAGCGCATCACTCTCACCACACAGGACACACACTTTACCTCTCAGCTCCGACTGGCACAGGAGGCTGCACGGGTGAGTAAACACATCTGTGGTTTGTTTGTGTTGTTACCCTCGACTCCCTGTGTTTACCTGTTTGTGCATGTGTGCTCTGTAGGTGTCAGATGTTTACTTGTTAGTGCAACAGAGCATGACACAGCCTTTGATGAAGGACTACGTGCCCTTTTCATGGGCATCCATGGTTCAGGTCAAATCGGAACACTTTCGCGCTCTCTCCCACTACTACGCTGCTGTTGCACTCTGCGACCACATGAGTAAGTGCAAGTTTTACTCAAATATTCATCGGGGGCGTTCACACTTCCTGTTTTGTAGATTAACTTCTGCCTTAGCTACATTTAATTAAATCTGAGCACTTGTATCTTCATTTATCCAATGAAGCTCATCTGATCAAACAGGAAATTGACCATCAGGAAAAAACTGCATTTAAAATCAGCAGAGCTCACTGAAGGTTTGTTTTTAGGTGACAAGTCTGACCCTGAGCTGTCTCTTTCTTCGACCTGTTATTACCTAATGCTAGCTTGCCTGCTAATACAGATACTGTACATTGTAAGCTATGTGATGCAGCATTACCCAGCTCTTAACCAGAGGTTATCCTCACTTAATTTGTGTATCTACACAGATCTTAGCTTTATACGTTATTCCACGTTATTCCATTCCATCTGCAGGGGAGGAGGGGGAGGAAGAAGCTGAGAAGGCCTTCCTTCAGTTCTATGCCAGCATTCCTGCAGGACCCCCGCTCAGCCAGGTTCTTCAAGATCCCGAAAAAAGACGAAAGCTCGGTGAGTTTGTGTTCATCAGGTAGCTGCAGTGAGCGACTTTAAGCAGGCATCATGAAAATGAACCAGAATGCTCAAGTTTATAACTTGAATAATTACAGTCACACTTTTTGAAGCCTTTATTTATTTTTTTATAATAATCTGTGCATACATAAAGGTAAGGCGCACCTGCGGCGTGCTGTAATCAGACATGAGGAGGCTTTGCGTGTCCACAGTCTGTGTAAGATCCTAAGGAAGATGGACATCCTGCAGGATGTGCTCTCTCTCACACACAAACGCTCGCTGGACAAATACTCAGAGCTGGACCGAGAGGACGACTTTGATGAGACTGCAGAGGCCCCAGAGATACAGTGTGAGTCTCATCTGTAAGGTTAAAATCAGTTACATTTCCTCTCTGATTAAAGGGCAGTGACTAACTGGCTTCTTCCATTTACAGCTCACACCCACCAGAAAACAGACATCATTCCACCTGACTTCTCCACAGTCCAGGTTACTGACATCTTCCAAAGACTGGTAAGTCCCACAGGGTCTTCCCTGCAGCCTTCAGAGATACCTACCCAGGTTAGGTATCTATTAATAACTTTGCCTGATGGAGATTACTGTTGGTTGTGCTGTAGGGTCCACTGTCAGTGTTCTGTGCGAGGGCTCACTGGGGCCCGATGCGTGTGATCTGCCTGCAGAGGAGAGAAGGAGGACTGGGGCTCACGCTCAGAGGAGACTCTCCTGTCCTGGTGGCTGGAGTGGTCCCTGGAGGCTGTGCAGAGGTGAGATAGATGCTGCACATTTGTGGGGGATTCTGTGAAGATAAAAAAATCTTCTCTTGTATTCTTGTAGCCTTTTTAAGTTTGGCATTGATTCGCAGTTTGATTCTAAGCTGGAAACATTTCTGAAGTGTTTTGTGTAAAAAACAAAACTTGTTTTCTGTCAGCAGGAGTGAATAACTATTATTCATTTGTAATATTGAAAAAATGAGTTTCATTTTCACTCAAAGAGCCTTAAAGTTGAGAGCATAAGCACATTTTCATCGAGAAAGTTTCTAACCACTGTTGGTCGTGAAGGAGAGCAAAGAACAAATGTTGCACACACAGACTTTAGCATACAGTATATTGCAGGCCTGCATGAGTGGCTGCTTATTGCAGAATTCACAGTCGAAAATGTGATCACTTCTGTGGAAAAGGAAAAAAACAAAACACTTGTGATCAAAGCATGTCATTCAAATGAACTGATATGAGTTCTCGTGGTGTATAACTGTTGCACGGTGTTCAGGAGGCAGGACTGCGGGAAGGAGACTATATAGTAGCAGTGGACGGGAAGGACTGTAAGTGGGCCAAACATGGTGAGGTGGTCCACATGCTGAAGAGCTGCAGCGACAGAGGGGTGGAGATCAGTGTGGTCACATTACACTCACATGATGCACAGGTACGTAAGATGACCTATTTACCTTCCACTGAGAACTTCTTTGATCACATGTTGTAGGTTCACAGCAATAGTTTGTGAATGCAAATGCAACATGGGATTATCTTAACCTTTTATCAGTTTCATTTATCAATACAAAAACAAAGGAATATGAGTGATTGCTGATTGATTACATTTGAGCCCCTGAAAATAGCCAGCTGTGTATAAAGATGGCTCAGGTTAATGCAGCACTTTTTGTTTGGTCCCTTGAATTAAAGTAGCTAGCAGCAGCACTTAGCTAATAGCTATAGAATTGGTCAGGTGGCCACTCAAACAGTGATAAATGGTTCAACTTCTACTTGCCACTGTTCAGGTCTGTTTGTTGGGATTTTAAATATTTTGACACCAAATAAAAGTTTATGAAATTCTGAACCCGTACATATCAAAGTATTCCAAAATCTTAATGTTCATAAATCCACTTTGAAAATTGCCAGATTTGGTCCGTGCGTGCCCAGCTGAGTGTTTGCAGTGACCTGCAATAAAAATAAACCATCTTTCCCTTATTCCCAAGCATTCTACAAGCTTTCAAATTCATGATTTAAAAGATTTTTTCTATCCAAAATTCCAGTAATACATCATTTCACCCCTTTCAGATGGAATTTTGAAACCCTTCCTATTGCAATTTCTTCAATATCTCTATACCAAAATAAAGTTTTTGAAGTTTTCTTTAAGATCAAACAGGTCCCAAACCGCTGGTTCTCTCCACACCGCGCTGGACCATTAAACTCACCCCAGCTAGGATCCATCCATTTTGTGAATGTTGCATGTATTTGCAGTCAGTCACGTGACTGTGTTGTGGCCTTCTGGTTGGTTTCTGGTGTAAACAAAGCCATGCGCTGCATTCAGGATGTTCTTTAGGAAACTAAGATATTTTCAAAGCTATTTGCCATTTTTTTCCACGGTCAAAACGTGGCTTGGAAGCATTTTTGGACCTTTTATATCTTAAATTTTGAATTTGCTGTGGCCCTGAAATTTTTAGGCTCGCTAAGACTACATGTTAAATTAGAAATATATGCTTTTCTTGGCTCTTCAGTCCTTTCTTGAAATAATGGGGTCACAAAAATGCCAACCTGGATTTTTAAACTTCTGTAAACTTTTTAAACTACTGAGCTTGTAAATATGTCATCTATTGGGTAGATTAGAAAATGGCAATAAATCACTTTAAATATATGTAATCTTAATTTTCTATGACATCAAACAACATCATGCTACTAATTGCAATTTTGTATTGGGCAAAATCGGGGGGGGGGGGGGGTACCCCAGGACCCATATATCAAACACCAATAGCGATATTGACCTGAAATTTGTATTTTTCTTTTTGACAACAAAATGAAATAAAATAACTCCTAACTTTGACTTTACAGTGATTTTAATAATGTAGCTGTCGGTACCTAATTAAAGCTGAAAGTCTGTTCTTTGATTCCTTTAATTGGTTTGTGTTGGCACTTTGTGGTGGTGTGGGAGAGGTTTTAGAAAGGCCCTCTGTGTGTGTTTGGTGCTGTTTCAGTGGTTGTGTACTTACATGCGTGTGCTTATCTGTGGACTAGCAGGTGGAGAGGAGGGCCATTATGCTGTCACTCTGCAGCGAGAAAGAAAACACTCGACATCATCTGCTGGGTGGGGCGAAAGGCCAGAGCTCCGCCTCCTTGCTGAACTGGAACAGGAAGAAAAAGAGGGAAGGTAGCGCGATCACAAAGAGACTTGGAAGTGCTTTCAGTTTGTCGTTTGGAAGCATCCGAGACACCGAGGCCATGTACTGAGACACGACTGCAGAGGAACCACTCAGGGAATCACAGCAGCGGAGCACACGGTCCAAGTAGAACAGACATGAAGAAAGAACCTCCTGTGGTGAGGAGGGAGGTGATGACGCAAAGCTGGGAAAAAACATGTTCATTGTAGGAACAAGTGTTGTCCCTGGTTCCTCTTAGCACAGTCCAGTGAATCTGATGAGGAAGTAGTAAACACCATATTCAGTGATTCAGCCAATCAGTGAATATGGTGGTGTTTACTACTTCCTCCCACTGACAAAGGTGAAGCTAGAATATCTCAGAAATGTGCGCTGGCATCTCTCTGACAGAGACTGCACAGCAGGTGAGATGATAATGGAAATGTGTTTGTGGTGTCTCACCTAAAGTCACTACTGTGCAGAACCTGGTTGCAAATGAGCAGCACAATATGGCACTGCCCACGTCTTCATGTGCAGGCTGTGAACCTGAACTGTGCAGCCTGTCTCTGAGTCTAACAGCTGTGTTCAGAAGGAATGTGGGGGGAATGTATCTAAAGTCAGTGGAAAGTGTGTGAGTAAATAGATGCTAATTTGCTGCAGGACCTGGCAAAGTGAAATTTATACAAGTTCAATTTTAATGAGCTTTAAATTGTATAAGTACATTATCTCCAAAATAATACACTAAAGTTTGAGGACAAAGGAGCAAAATAACAAAACAGATGCATCTTCTGATTTCAGTTTGAGGCTTTAAAACACACTGCAGCACATGGTTACTGTGTTTGCTAACAACAGCTGTACAGCACCCTTTCTATCTGGACACACTAAGTGTTAAAAAGTCTCTGTGAGACAGGGTGCCACAGACTTTATAGCTGATGTAGTTGTTTTCACACATGCACTGCAGGCCTGAACTGACACAACTACATCAGACATGTCATGTTTTTACCCTGCAGGAGCTCCGGTGCAGAGTCTGTTCAGGTAACTCTCCAGTGAATTCACATGGAGTGAGTGAGTGAGTGAGTGGATGAGTGGGTGAGTGAGTGAGTGAGTGAGTGAGTGAGTGAGTGAGTGAGTGAGTGAGTGAGTGGGTGAGTGGGTGAGTGAGTGAGTGAGTGAGTGGGTGAGTGGGTGAGTGGGTGAGTGAGTGAGTGAGTGAGTGGGTGAGTGAGTGGGTGAGTGAGTGGGTGAGTGGGTGAGTGAGTGGGTGA